>PVJI01016712.1:0-37570 GCA_004026765.1 Micronycteris hirsuta | reverse complement strand
GGCAGCAAGGAAGAAACAGGAAGTAACATACAAGGGAGCCCCGATAAGGTTAGCAGCTGACTTCTCAATGGAAACACTCCAAGCCAGAAGAGAATGGCAAGACATATTCCAAGTAATGAGAACCAGAGGCCTGCAACCAAGGCTACTGTACCCAGCAAGGCTCTCAATCAAGATAGATGGTCAAATAAGGAGCTTCCCAGACAAAAGAATTCTAAAATAATACACCTCCACCAAAATAGCTATGCAAGAGATGCTAAAGGGATTGATTTAAGGAAAGGAAGGGAAAGAGAGAGAGAGAGGAACACAGGTACAAAAAAAATGGCAATGAATAAGTACCTATCAATAATAACCTTAAATGTAAATGGAGTAAATGCTCCAATCAAAAGACATAGAATAGAGAAATGGATAAGAAAGCATGATCCCCACATATACTGCCTACAAGAGACCCACCTCAGGACAAAAGACTTACACAGACTGAAAGTGAAGGGCTAGAAACAAGTTTTCAAAGTAAACGGACAGGGAAAAAAAGCTGGGGTAGCATTACTCATATCAGACAAAATAGACTTCAAAATAAGGGCCATAAAGGGAGACCCAGAAGGACACTTCATAATACTCAAGGGAAGAATCCACCAAGAACACATAAACATTGTAAATATATATGCACCCAACACAGGAGCACCCAAATACATAAAGAAAATCTTGGAGCACTTCAAGAAAGATATTGATGGCAACACAATTATAATAGGGGATGGGAATTCAACACCCCACTGTCAAAAATGGATAGATCGTCCAATCAAAATATCAGCAAAGATATTGTGGCATTGAATAATGCTCTAGAAGAAATGGATTTAACTGATATATATAGAGGCTTTCACCCCAAAGAAGCTAAATACACATTCTTTTCAAATGCACATGGAATATTTTTAAAAATAGACCATATGATAGGACACAAAACAAGCCTCAACAAATTCAAGAAAATTGAAATCATATCAAGTATTTTCTCTGAAAACAGGGGACTGAAATTAGAAACCAACCCAAAGAGAAAAAACCCAAAACATTTAAAATCATGGAGATTGAATAGCAATGTGTTAAACAATGAATGGATCAAGGACGAGATTAGGAAAGAAATCAAAAAGTTCCTCGAAACAAATGAATATGAACTTACAACAACCCAAAACTTATGGGACACTGTGAAGGTAGTCCTGAGAGGGAAGTTCATAGCGATACAGGCTTACCTAAAAAAAAAATAGAAACATTTCAAACAAACAACCTAACTTATGCCTACAAGAACTCGAGGAACAACAAAAAAGACAACCCAGAGCAAGTAGAAGGAAGGAAATAACCAAGAACACAGCAGAATTAGATGACATAGAAACTAAAAGCACAATTCTAAGGATCAATGAATCCAGGAGCTGGTTCTTTGAAAAGATAAACAAAATCGACAAGCCTTTAAGCAGGCTCATCAAGAGAAAAAGAGAGAGGACCGAAATAAACTCAATCAGAAATGAAAGAGGAGATATTACAACTGAGGCCACAGAAATACAAAGGATTGTAAGACACTATTTTGAAGAACTGTATGCCAAGAAATATGAAAACCTAGGTGAAATGGACAAATTTTTAGAAAAATATAATCTTCCAAAACTCAATAAAGAAGAAGCAGAAAGCCTGAACCGACAAATAACAGTGGATGAAATTGAAGCAGTAATCAAAAAACTCCTGACACACAAAAGCCCTGGACCAGATGATTTCACAGGAGAATTCTACAAAGCATTTAAGGAAGAACTAATTCCTATCCTTCACAGACTATTCCAAAAAATCCAAAATGATGGAAGACTCCCAAACTCTTTTTATGAAGCCAGCATCATCCTAATCTCAACCAGAAAAAGACATAACAAAGAAAGAAAACTTCAGGCCAATATTGCTGATGAACATTGATGCTAAAATCCTTAATAAAATATTAGCAAACCACATCCAGCAATACATCAAAAAGATCATACACCATGACCAAGTGGGATTCATCCCAGGGATGCAAGGATGGTACAATATTCGCAAAACAATAAACATAATAAATCACAAAAACAAAAGCAAAGACAAAAATCACATGGTCATATCAATAGATGCAGAAAAAGCATTTGATAAGGTACAGAATCCATTTATGATAAAAAACACTTAGCAAAGTGGGAATAGAGGGAGCATTCCTCAACACAATAAAGGCTATATATGAGAAACCTACAGCCAACATTATACTCCATGGACAAAAACGAAAATCTTTCCTAAAGACAAGCTTGTCCACTATCACCAGTTCTATTCAACATAGTACTTGAAGTTTTAGCAACACCAATCAGACAAGAAGAGGAAATAAAAGGCATCCAAATTGGAAAGGAGGAAACAAAACTGTCACTGTTTGCAGATGACATGATAGTGTACTTAGAAAATCCTATAGACTCCGCCAAAAACCCACTCAACCTAATAACTGAATTTGGCAAAGCAGTGGGATACAAAGCCAATATCCAGAAATCAAAGGCATTTTTGTATACCAACAGTGAATCAGCAGAAACATAAATCAGGAAAAAAATCCCATTTGATATAGCAAAAAATAAAATAAAATAAAACACCTAGGAATAAACCTAACCAAGGAGGTAAAAGACCTGTACTCAGAAAACTACACAACACTGAAGAAAGAAATCATGGAAGACACAAACAAATGGAAACATATACCATGCTCATGGATCGGAAGAATCAACATCATCAAAATGTCCATACTACCCAAAGCAATTTATAGATTCAATGCAATCCCTATCAAAGTACCAATGGCATATTTCACACATATAGAACAAACACTTCAAAAATTTATATGGAACCATAAATGACCCCGAATATCAGCTATAATTTTGAGAAAGAAGAGCAAAGCAGGAGGGATCACAATTCCTGATATCAAACTGTATTACAAGGCCACTGTAATCAAAACAGCTTGGTACTGGCATAAAAACAGACAGATAGACCAATGGAACAGAATAGAGAGCCCAGGAATAAACCCAAGTCTCTGTGGGCAATTAATCTTTGACAATGGGGACAGAAGAATAAAATGGAATAAAAATAGCCTCTTCAATAAATGATGTTGGGAAATCTGGACAGCTACATGCAAAAAAATGAAACTCAAGCTCCAACTTACACCATACACAAAAACAAATTCAAGGTGGATAAAAGACTTAAATGTAACTCGTGACACCATAAAAGCCCTAGAGGAAACCATCAGTAGGAAAATCTCAGACATTCCACGGAGCAACATCTTCGATGATATGTCCCCTAGAGCAAGGGACACAAAGGAAAGAATAAACAAATGGGACCTTAACAAAATAAAGAGCTTCTGTCGAGCTAAAGAAAACAGTATTGAAATAAAAAGAGAACCAACAGTATGGGAAAACATATTTACCAATGATATCTCAGACAAAGGTTTGATCTCCAAAATATATAAAGAACTCATACGACTCCACACCAGGAAGACAAAAAACCCAATTAAAAAATGGACAAAACACATGAACAGACACTTCTCGAAAAAGGACATACAGAGGGCCCAGAGACATATGAAAAGATGCTCAACATCATTAGCCATCAGAGAGATGCAAATTAAAACCACAATGAGATACCACCTCACACAAGTCAGAATGGCCATCATAAACAAATCAACCAACAAGTGTTGGAGAGGATGTGGAGAAAAGGGAACCCTACTGCACTGTTGGTGGGAATGCAGACTGGTGCAGCCACTGTGGAAAACAGTATGGAATTTCCTCAGAAAACTAAAAATGGAGCTGTCTTTCGACCTAGCATTTCCACTACTGGGATTATACCCTAAGAGCCCTCAAACACCAATTCAAAGGAATCCATGCACTCCAATGTTCATGGTAGCACAATTCACAATAGCCAAGTGCTGGAAACAACCTAAGTGCCCACCTACAAATGAGTGGATCAAGAAACCATGGTACATTTACACAATGGAATTCTACGCAGCAGAAAGGAAGAAGGAGCTTATACCCTTTGCAACAGTATGGATGGAACTGGAGAGCATTATGCTAAGTGAAATAAGCTAGGTGGTGAGGGACAAATACCATATGATCTCACCTTTAACTGGAACATAATCAACAAAAGAAAAGAGCAAGGAAAAGATAACCAGAGACATTGAAATTAAGAACAATCTAACAATAGTCAGGGGGATGGGGGAGGGGAAAATGGGGAGAAGGGTTTTCAGGAACCACTATAGAAGACACATGGACAGAACCAAGGGGGAGGAGGGAAGCAGGGAAGGGAGGTGGGGTTGGAGGGGGGATGGGAGGGGAGAGGATGCAGACAACTGTAATTGAACAACAATAAAGTAATTATTTTAAAAAAATAAACGAAAAAACGAAAATCAGCTAGGTGTTTCACCAGCGGGAAAGAGGAAGTGGACTCCGCTCCCCCTATCTCGCCACCATTTTAATTCCCTTTGACTCTTTTGAGGATTACAGGCCAAGTATTGTAGAATGTGCTAACACTTGGGTTTGCTGACATTTTCTCACACATGGATTCAGGACCTTTGTCTTTGGCAGGAACACTCAGAAGGGACTCTGTGTTCTGCTCAGTACATTCTATCAGGAAGTTCATGATCTCTCATGACTGGTGGTGTTCACTTTGAACCCTTGGTAAAGGTGGTGTCTCTCAGGGTTCCCCACTGTGAAGCCTCTCTCTTCCCTTTTGAGATTAGTGAGGATCCTAGAGGGAGCTTCTCTGAAACATTGCAGATGTTACTCTGTTCTTCACCAAATGTTTACTCACTAGTCTTAGCATGGCTTTGACATTTTTAAAAAGCTCCCCAGGGAATTCTGACATTCAGCCAGGACTGAGAACCTCTGGCCTAGAGTCCAGGGCTCTGCCCTATCTGGTTAGGTAGGTAGGCTTGGGGAGGGGACTTCCCTGTGTTGAAGTCTCCTCATCTCAAAACTGGCTGGTGAGAATTCTGACTTCACTGAATATATGTGAAGAATCAGTGTACTGATGTCCGCATAACATTTGGTGGAGGGTTGGGCACAAAGTCAAGGCACATGGCAGTCAGGTTAGGAGCACCTGCAGACAATGGAAACTCCACCACAAACATGGATTAAGCCCAAGGGCGTGCTCTTCCTGAACATAAATCTGGAGGTGGGCACCCAGGGAGTTTGTGTCTCTGTGAGCCTTAGGGACCCCACTTCTGTCTTGTGGTGCTACCATGCTTATTGTGAGGCTTCTGTTCTCAAAGTCGCCACTTGACTGAAGATGGAGTTCTAGCTGTCATGCCCTTTGTTCAGAAGGGGAACAAGTAGGAAGCAGGGCAGGATTTTCTTGGAGAGGCTCATCTGGAAATCATAGACAGCACCTCTCCTTGGCCAGACTAAGTCATGTAGCTGTACCTGTGTAGCTAAAAGAGAGGTGAGGAAATGTACTCTAGCTGGGACATTGCCATCCCAACTAAAATTAGTATTCTGTCAGCGAGGAAGAAGGAGCGAGTGCCTATTAGGTAGGTAGTTCACCTTGTCTGCTGCTTTAGGAGCAATGGGAAGCCACCGGAGGTTTGAGTGGATGATGATAAATGTTGTATGAGATTGTGAAAGGCTTACTCAGAGGCATTTACTTAGTTACCTGCACACCAGTTTACTCACGTGAGGGAGATGATTACTAGATTGTTAAGGAGCAGATGTAAACACAGTGGGAAAAGAAAGAGAGGAAAAAACAATACAGTCTGGGAACAGTGAAACCTGCTGCCAAAAGACTTGTAAATCAGTCTGGCCATTCAGTTGTTGTTCAGGCTACCTGGAAGTATCAGAAGAAGATGTTGGTTGTTAATAATGGGCTTTCAAGAATACCTTGAGCAATTAGAAGTGCAGGACGTGCTGCAGATGTCTCAGTGTGATGTCTGCCAGGGTCCTCCCTTCAGCACGACCTCCCTACTTAGACCAGATCTGTGCCATTTCTTATATCTGAATTTCTCAGGGTTACAGGGCTGGTGGGAAGCCCACTGCTGTAGAGGGAAAGGAAGGAGGGTCCCCTTTCAGAGGTGTCCACCCCATGTGGGCTTGGAGTTTTAGGGTGGAAGGGACCTTTGCTTTTACAGGACCCCATTTCCCTATGTTGTTGCCCCCTTCTCCTAGCACCAGGGAATGCAGGATTGCTGAGCACACAGGCGACATTGGCTCTATAGGAGCTGCTCGTGCTCACTTCTGGCCTCTTCCAGGCTTGGGAGTGAGGACCGGGCAGAATGCTGTGAGCACAGCCAGGCTAGGGTGTGGCAGCCCATCCTTTAGTGGAATCAGTGACCAACCCCTTTCCTTGCCCTCAGGAAGTCTCTGAGTTGTCTGGCCTTCTCCCCTGACGGGAAGTACATAGTGACGGGGGAGGTGAGTTGTGATCACGATTGAGTCGGCAGGAAGGGTTCTTGGGACCATTCCTCCTGTCCTTAGCAGGCCTGGGATGTCCCTGGAATAGCTCCTTCCTGGGCCAGAAAAGCCTTGTGGCAGAGGGGGGAGGTGGCTTTTGGGTACATCCTGGGGCAATGCCAACTTCAGCCCTGTGAGCCCTTTTAGCCCTGCCTGGTATAGAACCCAGCAGCAGTAACAGCCCCACCTTCCCTAGAACGGGCAGAGACCTACTGTGCGAATCTGGGATGTGGATGAGAAGAGTCAGGTGGCAGAGATGCTGGGCCACAAGTACGGCGTGGCCTGTGTGGCCTTCTCCCCCAATATGAAGCACATTGTGTCCGTGGGCTACCAGCACGACATGGTGCTCAACGTCTGGGACTGGAAGGTGAGCGGACTGGTGGGTGTGTGGGCTGGCAGCTGGCCGCCAGAGCATCCTGAGTCTCAGACATTGGAAAAACTAAATGAGATAACTTGGTAAAGTGTTCATCCACCCAGCAAATATTTTTTGAGCACTTGATCTCTTTTAGGCACTTATTGAAGGGCATATGACAAGTTCTCAACTAGTGGAATGGATAATTATTTTCATATTTGACCAGCTGTGGGTCTGTTTCCTGAGCTGTGAAATGGAAATTATAGTATCCACCTGGTTGAATTGTGCGACTTCAATGAATTGATATGGAACACTGGACACTGGAATAGCTGGAGGAGGACTTGGAGTCAGCAGAAGTGGAGTCAGCTGAACCAAGTCCTGGTTCTGTTCATAACTTGCTATGTGACCTTGAACACATGATATCCCTCACTCTGAGCATGGCAGAGTGGGGAGAGAAGCACCTCCTTGATAGAGCTATTGAGGGGATTCTGTGAGTTATGCTGTGAAGGGCTCAGCAGGGCCCAGAGTGAGAGCCCTGTTGATGGCAGCCATGGATGTGTTACCCTTACCTTCCAGCTGTGGCTGTCCTCAACACCATGTGTGGGCTGTAGAGCTTGAAGTATTAGGGAGAACTCTAGAATTTACTCTTTCATGGGAACCTTTCCAAACCTCGGTCTCCTCTGAAGTGGGAATAAGAGTGCCACACGTAGGTTCTCCCATGATGTAGTTACTGGAGGGACCAAGGAAACAGACTTGGATTCAGGGAGACTGGGTAGGGCTGAGGGCAAAGGCTGAGAGCAGTGGTCCAGTGGGGTGGGTGCTGGCATGAACTTTTCTGTAATGATTATTCCAGAAAGATGTTGTGGTGGCTTCCAACAACGTGCAGGGTCATCGCCCTCTCTTTCTCAGAGGACAGCAGCTATTTTGTCACAGTTGGTAACTGGCAATGTGAGGTTCTTAGAAGTGTCCACTGAAGCAAAGGTAAGTTTTTGTCCCTGCCACCTCACAGAGGCCTGGGGAGTAACTGTCAGGGTAAGTGTGGATTCTTGTTTCTACCTGAGATATGAAGGCAGTGGTCTCAGAGACTCTCTGGCCTCTCAGGGGTCTAGCTTCTGCTTCTGTCCTGCTCTCTAGGTGCTGACTGACAGACCATGCTAGAAAATCTCCCCATTGCATTCCCCTCCTCCCTTGACCCTGGGGCCAGACCTCATTCCTGGACTGCTGCCTTCTAACCACTCTGCCTGGAAGTATGTTCCATTTTTTCTGCCCTCCTCCTCCACTTGGAGGGGTTTCTTAGGCTTCTCCTATTTAATTGTATTGTCGCTCTGGTCATAAGAGACCCATCATGACATTGTTGGGGTCTAGGCTATGTGGACATTGTCTCACTATGCCCTGCTATGCCTCCTGGTGACGGGGACAGTGCCCCTCATAGGGCGCTTAGATATCCTGAGTGAGCTGCACAACAATGTCTTCTGTGGTGTGGCTTGTAGCTGGGGACAAATGGCAAGCAATACCTTCTATGTGTCCTACTCGGGTCTCCTCTGCCAGTTCAATAAAAAGAGGGTCCTGGAGAAGTGGATCCATCTAAAGGTACCCAATCCTTCTGCTATCAATGGGGGAACCACTCTTTCTATGACATGGTCTCCTGGGACACTCAGCAATCTTTCTGCCTGATAGTTGATCGCACCAACCCTGGGTTTGACTTCAAGTTCTGCTTGTACAACTCTGGTGAATGACTTTCCCTCTCTGAGCCTCAGTGTCCTCCTCTGTAAAAATGGAAATACTGCTGCCTAACTCATAATATAGGTAAGGCATTTCACAAGTGCTTGGTACCCTGGAATGCAGTCATGCGGTCAAGGTTACAATTGCTTTCCTCACTGTTTGATTCAGTTCACATTTCTCTTCTTCACTAAACACTCTTGACTAATAGGACAACTGAGCTCTTTAAAAAATGTTGGTATCATTGATTTAATCAATTTCACTCAAGAAAGAATATATCGAAAACAATATTTTATTTATTTATTTTTAGACAGAGGGGAAGGGTGGAAGAAAGAGAGGGAGAGAAACATCAATGTGTGGTTGCCTCTCACACCACTCCACCCCCACTGGGGACCTGGTCCACAACCTAGGCATGTGTCCTAGACTGAGAATCAAACCAGTCTCCCTTGGGTTCCTAGGCCAGCTCTAAATCCACTGAGCCACACCAGCAGGGCCAAACATAATATTTAAACTAAAAGATCAGTAAATGGCAGAACCACTTCCCTTCAGGATCTGAGGATTTGCATCCAAGCTATCTTTCTATTCTCAGCTTTGGATGCCCATTTGGCGGTCACATCTGTTTTCCCTCCTTTTTTCTATTCCTGCTCTTGTGACCCATGCCCAGCTCGCCTTTAGGGTGAATGGCATGGTGTCAGGCATATGGACCAATTCTGAGTTTTTTCTGTCCTTCCTAGCGCTTTTTTTTTTTTCTTTTCTGAATCCTCTTGCTGGAATTCCTGAAGCTTTCAAGCATGTCAGAAGCTTTTGACAGATAGATGCATAACTCCTGAGCAGTTGTCACGAATGACTCATAAATTAAGTCTGTAGATTCGGAAAAAAACTCCTCTAATCTGTGTCCAGAGTTCTGGCACTTCTTGCCCATCTACTTACATGTCATGGCAGTAGAGACAGTCCTTCCTATATACGGTAACTTTATTCTATGCTGCTTTGAAGTATAATCTCAATGAAGTCGTTTTTAACCAATAGGGAATAAAATTTAAGCCCCAAATTTAACCCTGTTACTACAAGTGACCTCTCTGAAGTCTGGTCTCCTGATTCGATATTTTCCACCCATAGCTGAATTCCTCTGTAGGTGCCTCTGTAGGTACCTGTGCCTCTGTCTACCTGCTGGCATGTTTCCTTCAATAGTGCCCTTATGCTACATCTGATTTCAAAACCCTGAAAATGTACTAAGATGGGCTTCTTAGACCCAAGAAACTATAACACTTCTCTAGAGGCCCAAGGCTGCTGTTCTGTTAGTCCTCATGTCCCTGAACTGGGCCACAGGAAGCACAAAGTCCATTTGGGTCCTTTATGACCCCACAGGTCTCCCTCTTGTCCTGCCAGGAGCTCATCTTCTGTGGCTGCACCAATGGGATAGTTCGCATCTACCAGGCCCACAACCAACATTACCTTGCCAACCTGCCCAAGCCACACTACCTTGGGGTGGATGTGGCACAGGGCCTGGAGCCCAGGTACTAGCCAGCAAGGGGAGGGAGAAGGGCCCGCCCAGAATCTGTCTGCTGGAATGCATCCACGCTTCTAGATCCATCTACACATTGGCCAGCCCGAGGGAAAAAGCAGGATACAGCTATAATGAGGCAGCAACATTTCCGCCACCATGAATTCTTCAGTCTAGTGAGGGAGCTTGACAACAAACAAGTACACAAATAGCATAATTTCACATAGTCATAAATGCTTTTGCAAAATAAAATTCAGGAAGGAGAGTGGCTGGGGGTTTGGGCTGTATTGTTTGGGGGGCCAGGGGAAGCCTCTAGTGAGAAAGAGCCAGTTGTGTGGAGAACTGGGTCCTGACAGCAAGTGGAAAGATCTTAAGCGTACAGTACATTGGTCCCGTTGTGTTGCAGGAACACCTATGGTCTATGTGGCTAGACCCCAGTGTTCTGGGGGAGGGGATGGAGTTGGGGCAGGGGAGAATTGATGGAGGCTGCTGGGAGGAGCTTGTAGTCTATTCTGAGGTCCATGAGCAGCTACAGGGGATTTTAGGCATTGGCATTATATGATCAGGCTTTGAGCATCAGATCCCTCTGGCTGCCATGTCGAGCGTGGTTGGAAGGGCTGCACTGTGACATATTTTCCCTTTGTTGTAAGTCATTTTGGCAGCGGGATAGGGGGGCGGGCAGGGAGCTACCTAACCAGGGAGTGCTGGGTGCCTGGGGTGGCCTCTTTGTAGATTGCTGGACACTACCTCCTCAGTGCCTTTTCTAATAGCTTGGAGGAGGCTATTGGGTGTCTGAAAGGAAAGGGTGGGTGGGTCAGCAACCCACAGACAGTGGTTTGTTGTGGTAACCAGGCTGCCCATCTCTGCCAGCTTCTGCTTTGCTATGTGGCCTCAGGCAAGTCACTGTATGAACCCATGTTTCAATCTCTTACTCTGTAAAACAGAGTACCTACCTCTCATGGAGGTTCTGGGGGTTCAGTGCAGAAAGTTCTTTGCTTGGCTCACAGTAGGTACTCGGTAAACTGTATCCTTTATAGGGAGGTGTGAGGCCAGGGGATGACTCCCCTGCTCCCTTACATAGAGATTTTTGGTGATGTGTGGTAGAGCCCATGAGAGAGAAGGCCTGAGATATGTGCCCATGTCTTTCCATGCTCAGAGAGAGAGCACAGAGCTTGGGTTGGATGAAATGGGGGGAGAAAAATACAACAGGAATTGACAATTCAAATGCTCTCAGGGGCCAAGTGGAAGCTGTCCCTTTATAATCCTGTATGAGAAACAAAGCAAATGAAGACAGAAGAGGGAAAAGTGGAGTTGCAGTGGGACAGATGGACCACCATGGCATTAACTTGAGGTAGCTCAAGTATCTGTTACTACCCACAGTGACACTGATGGTGACTGATGACCTGTCGTTGCCTCGTTAGCTTCCTCTTCTGTAGGAAGGCAGAAGCAGTCTACCCAGATACAGTGGCACTGACTTTGACCCCATACACCAGTTGCTGTTCTGCATGTATAAGGACCACAGCATCTATATCTGGGATGTCAAAGATATCAATGAAGTAGGCAAGATGTGGTTGGAGCTCTTCCAAAGCTCTACACCTGTAACATGAAGGTGAGCCTCTCTCTTCCTGCCTGGCCCTTGCTCAGCCCCCATTTGAAGAAAGCTTCTGCAGAGGTTGGGAAACCCATTAAGCCATTTCTTCAACATGGACTGCAGCTATGTGCCAGGTCCTGTTCTAGGTGCTGAGAATACAACTAGGAAGGAAAGACAAAAGTTCTTCCATCATGGAGCTCACATTTGGGTGGGAAGGTAAGCCCATCAACAATAAATATAGAACATGACGAGTAGCAGTACCTCTCCGAAAAAAAATGAAGCACAGCAGGGGAAAAGGGGCTCAAGAGTGCTTGCTATTTTAGAGAGGAGAGTGGTCAAGGAAGGCCTCTCTAAGGATGTGATATTCAAGGAGAGACCTGCAGGAAATGAGGGAGAGAGGCATGTGACTTCTTGGGAGAACCACAAAAGCAAAGGACCTGTAGCAGGAGCCTACAGGGGAGTTATCAACAGCAGAGTGGGACGGGGAGAGAGGGGAAAAAGGTATAGAGAATAAGTAGCATAAATGGAAGGTAGAAAACAGACGGGGGAAGTTAAGAATAGTATCGGAAATGTAGAAGCCAAAGAACTTATGTGTATGAGCCGTGGACAAGAAGTAAAGGGGGGAAAGTGGGGGGCCGTTATGTGGGGCAGAGGGGAGTAAAGGGGAGAATTGGACAACTGTAATAGCTTAATCAATAAAATATATTTTAAAAAAGAATCAGCCAGTGAAAATAATAATAATAATAAAATGAAAATCTATGCTGATGCTATTATCATCTTCTCAGGAACCTGTCTTCCATATTTTGAAATTTATATGTTTTCTCTGTCTTTATGAGTAATGTCTAGTTCTGTCTTTCAATCCCTTAATTTTCAACTGTGTTTAATCTTTGGTTTTTAATGTTTTGTTTTTCACTATTTATTTATTTCTTGACTATTTTGTTAGTTTTTTTCATTAGATTCTACATATAAGTCAGATCATATAGTAATTGTCCTTCTCTAGCCTTTTTCACTTAGCACAATACCCTCCCAGTCCATCCATGATGTTCCAAACATTCCTTGTTCTTATTTTTGAAATATATCATTTATTGCAGGTTTTTTCCATACCATTAAGGCCCCTTATACTGCCCTCCCACCAGCAGTCACCACACTGTTCATGTCCATGAGTCCTTTTCCTTTTCGCCCAATCCCTCCACCCCCTAACCTCCTCTACCCCAGCTGTCATCTGCTCTGCATCTATGAGTCTGTCCCCATTTTCCTTGTTAGTTCAGTTTGTTCATTAGATTCCACATATGAGTGAAACCAGATAGTGTTTCCCTTTCTCAGATTGGCTCGTTTCAGTTAGCTTCATGTTCTCCATCCACAATCTTGCAAAGAGTAAAATTTTCTTCTTTTTTACAGCCAAGCAGTGTTCTATTCTGTAAATGTCCCAGAGTTGTTTTATCCACTCATCTACTGATGGACACTTGGACTTCTTCTACATCTTGGTGATTGCAAATAATGCTTCACGGAACATAGGGTGCTTATGTCCTTTCGAATTAGTGTTTTGGGTTCCTTCGCATATATTCCTAGAAGTGGGATACCTGGGTAAAAAGGCAGATCCAGCCCGGCTGGTATAGCTCAGTGGATTGAGCGCGGGCTGGGAACCAAAGGGTCCCGGTTCAATTCCCAGTCGGGGCACATGCCTGGGTTGTGGGCCAGGTCCCCAATGAGGGCCATGTGAGAGGCAACCATACATTGCTCTTTCTCCCTCCCTTCTCCTCTCTCTGAAAATAAATAAATAAAAAATCTTAAAAAAAAAAAGGCAGATCCATGTTTAATTTTTTTAGGTATCTCCATACTGCTTTCCACAGTGGCTGAACCAATGGTGGATTCCCACCAACAGTGCAAAACGGTTCCCCTTTCTCCACATCCTCCCTCAACACTTGTTGTCTGTTGACTTATTGATGACAGCCATTCTGACAGATGTGAGATGATATCTCATTGTGGTTTTAATTTGCTTTTCACTGAGGATTAGTGACATTGAGCATCGTTTCATCTATTAGCCATCTGTTTGTCCTCTATGAAGAAGTGTCTATTCAGGTCCTTTGCCTCTTTTTTAACTGGGTTGTTCATTTTTTTGGTGTTAAGTTTTGTAAGTTCTTTATAATTTTTGGATATTAACCACTTATCAGATGTATCAGCAAATATGTTTTCCCATTCTGTAGGCTGTCTTTCTATTTTGTTGATGATTTCCTTTGCTATGTAAATCTTTTTAGTTTGATGTAATACCATTTTTTTTCTTTTGTTTCCCTTCCCTGGAAAGATATAGCTGACAAAATATTGTTATGAGCAATGTCTAAGATTTTGCTGCCTGTTTCCTTTTACAATTTTTATGGTCTCAGGTCTAACAATGAAGTCTTTGATCCATTTTGAATTTGTTCTTGTGTGTGATGTGAGAAGGTGGTCGTTTCATTTTTTTCGACATGTCTGTCCAATTTGCCCAACACCATTTAGTGAATAAACTATCTTTAGTCCATTGTATGAGCTTGCTTCCTCTGTTGAATATGAATCGAATATAATGGTGTGTGTTTGTTTCTGGGCTCTCCATTCCATTCCATTGATGTATGTCTGTTTTTATGCCAGTACAATGTTGTTTTGATTACTATGTCCTTATAGTATAGTTTCATAGTAGGTAGTGTGATATCTCCAACTTTGTTCTTCTTTCTCAGGCTCACTGTTGCAATGCGGTGCGTTTTGTGGTTCCACGTAAATTTTTAAACATTTTTTCTAGTTCTGTGAAATATGTCATTGGAATCTTGATAGGAATTGCATTGAATCTATAGATGGCTTTGGATAGTATGGACATTTTCATGATGTTAATTCTTCCTCTCCATGAATATGGTATGTGCTTCCACTTGTTTGTATCTTCTTCAACTTCTTTCTCAGTATCACATAATTTTCTGAGTACAGGACTTTTACATCCATGGTAAGGTTTATTTCTAGGTATTTTATTCTTTTTGTAGCAATTGTGAATGAGGCTGTTTTCATTATTGGCATATAAAAATGCAACTGATTCTGGATATTAATTTTGAATCTTGCAACTTTGCTGAATTCACCTATCAGTTCTAGTAGTTTATTGGTGGATACTTTCGGGTTCTCTATGTACAGTAATGTGTCATCTGCAAATAATGACAGTTTCACTTCTTTATTTCCAATGTTGATGCCTTTTATTTTTTCTTGTCTGATGCTGTGGCTTGGATTTCAGTACTATGTTGAATAAGGGAGGTAGAAGTGAATATCTGTCTTATTCCCAATCTTAAGGGGAATGCTTGCAGTTTTTGCACATTGCGTATGATGTTGGCAGTAGGTTTGTCATACATGTCCTTCATTACATTTAGGTATTTCCATCTAATCCCATTTTGCTGAGAGTTTTTTTGTTCATACATGGGTGCTGGATTGTATCAAATGCTTTTTCTGCATCTATTGATATGATCAAGTGGTTTTTATCTTTCATTTTATTAATATGGTGAATCACATTTATTGATTTACAAATGATGTACCAACCTTGCATTTCTGGAATAAGTCATATTGTGTTTGATTGTTCTGATGCATTGCTGTATTCGGTTTGCTACCTCATAATAGGATAATGCTGGCCTCATAAAATGAGTTTGGGAGCCTTCCCTCCTCTTGAATTTTATGAAATAGTTTGAGGACAGGTGTTCTTCTTGGAATATTTGATAAAAATCACCTGTGAAGCCATCTAGTCCTGGGTTTTTTTTTCTTGGGAGTTTTTGGATAACTGTTTCGATTTCACTAGATGTAATGTATCTATTCAGATTGTCTGATTCTTACTGATTTCGTTTTGGAAGATTGTATGATTCTAGAAATTTATCTATTTTGTCCAGATTGTCCAGTTTAATGGCATATACTTCTTCATTACATTTTCTTACAATCCTTTGTGTTTCTTTGGTGTCAGTTGTTATGTTCCTCTCTCATTTCTGATTTTACTTATTGAGGTCCTGTCCCTTTTTTTCCTGATGAGTCTGGTTAAAGGTTTGTCAATCTTGTTTATCTTTTCAAAGGACAAGGTCTTGGATCCATTGATCTTTTGTATCTTTTTTAAGATTCTATTTCATTAAGTTCTGCTCTGATCTTTACTATTTCCTTCCTTCTACTCACTTTTGGCTTTGTTTCTTGTTCTTTTTCAATTTTCTTTAACTGTGAATTTAGATTGTTTGAGATTTTTGTTCCTTTTCGTTTAGTCCTGTAATGCTATGAATTTCCCCCTTAGGATTGCTATCCCATCATCCCACAGATTTTGGGTTGTATCCACATCCAAAAAAAGAAGATACTTTCTTTTTTATGGCTAATATTCCCTTGTGTAAATGTACCCATGGTTTCTTTATTTACTCATCTCCTGATAGGCACTTGGACTGCTTCCAAACTTGGCTATTGGAAATAATGCCACAATGAACTTAGGGGTGCATATATACATATTCTTTCATATTAGTGTTTTGGGCTTCTTTGGATATATTCCCAAAGATGGAATTATGTGGTCATATGGCAGTTCCATTTTTAAATTCTTGAGGTAATTCCATACAGCTCTCCAAGGTGGCTGCATGAGTCTGCATCCCCACTAACAGAATATAAGTGTTCCCTTTTCCCCACATCCTTGTCAACCTGTCTTGTTTGTTGATTTATTGATGATAGTCATTGAGACATTGTGAGGTGATATCTCATTATGGTTTTATATTGCACTTCCTTGATAATTAGTGAGGTTGAGCATCTTTCCCTGTCTATTGGCATCTTTGGAGAAGTGTCTATTCAGGTCTTTGTCCACTTTTTAAAAGCATATTTTATTGATTATGCTATTATAGTTGTCCCATTTTTTTCTCCCTTTTATTCCCCTCTGTTTTTCCCCCCTCCCACCAGCATTTCACCCACTAGTTAATGTCCATGGGTCATAATATAAGTTCTTTGGTTTCTCCATGTCGTATACTACTCTTAACCTCCCCGTCTATTTTGTACCTACCATTTATGCTTCTTATTCCCTGTAACTTTTCCTCACTATTCACCCTCCCCATCCCTGCTGATAACTCACCATGAGATCTCCATTTCTGTGATTCTGTTCCCATTCTAGTTGTTTCCTTAGTTTGTTTTTGTTTTTTAATTTTTCAGTTCAGTTGTTGATAGTTGTGAGCTTGTCATTTTTAAGTTCATATTTTTTTATCTTCCTTCTCTTAGGTAAGTCCCTTTAACATTTCATATAACAAGGGCTTGGTGATGATGAACACCTTTAACTTGACCTTATCTGGGAAGCATTTTATTTGCCCTTCCATTCTAAGTAATAGCTTTGCTGGACAGAGTAATCTGGGATGTAGGTCCTTGCCTTTCATGACTTCAAATATTCCTTGCCAACCCCTTCTTGCCTGCATGGTTGTTTTTTTGTTTTTGTTTTTTAAGAAATCAGCTGATAGTCTTATGGGCACTCCTTTATAGGTAACTACCTCCTTTTCTCTTGAGGCTTTTAAGATTCTCTGCTTATCTTTAATCTTGGATAATGAAATTATGATGTGCCTTAATGTGTGCTTCCATGAGTCCAGCTTCTTTGGGAGTCTCTGAGCTTTCTGGACTTCCTGGAAGTGTATTTCCTTTGCCAGATTTTAGAAGTTCTCCTTCTTCAGTTTTTCAATTAAGTTTTCAATTTTTTTTTCCTCTCATCTCTTTCTGGGACCCCAATGATTTGGATGTTTGAGCACTTAAAATTTTCCCAGAGTTCCAAAACCTTTCCTCATTATTTTGAATTGTTTTCTGTTCTGGTTGAACATTTATTTCTTCCTTCTGCTCCAACTTGTTGATTTGAGTCCAGGTTTCCTTCCCGTCATTGTTGGCTCCCTATACATTTTCCTGTATTTCACTTTTCATAGACTTCATTTTGCCCTCTATTTTGTGACCATACTCAACCATTTCTGTGAGCATCCTGAGTATCAGTGCTCTGAACTCTGCTTCTGATAGGTTGGCTATCTCTTCATCGCTTCATTCTATTTTTGGAGTTTTGATCTGTTCTTTCATTTGGGCCATATTTCTTTGTCTCCACACACCTATTATGTGGTAAGAGGCAGAGCCTTAGGTATTCTCCAGCGGGGGCTAACCAAGTGCTACATTGTGGTGCTGTGTGTCAGGGAAGTGTCAGAGAGGAAACGATGCTGCTTACTCAGCTCTTGCCCGGCTTTCAGTCACCTCTCCCGCTATCTACAAGCAAATTCAGCTCTTTTGGTACTGATTCCCAAGCATTTGGGTGATTGAGCATTCTAGCACCTTGTGAGTCTCTCCAAAGGACTCTCCTGTGAGGCTGGGAGTTTCTCCCGTTGCTTCAACCCCGACAGGTTTTCACCGCCAGAGGTCTGGAAGCGTTCCTTCTCCACACTTGAACCTTGGACTCTGCAATCTTGTCTTCCAGGCAAATGTGGGACCTGTGAAGTTCTGCCTGTTGCTACCTAGCCCACCGTTTCCTGCAGCCACTGCCTTGCTAGGTGTCCTCTCCAACCTCAGCTAGCTGTCTCAACCCCTCCTATCAGTCTGGATAAATGTTTCTTCCTTAACTCTTTGGTTGTCGGACTTCCATACAGTTCCATTTTCTGGCAGTTCTGGTTATTTTTTGTTTTTAAATTTGTTGTCCTTCTTTTGGTTGTGTGAAGAGGCAAAGTGTATCTAGGTATGTCTCCTTCTTGGCCAGAACACTTTATCCATTTTTAATTGAATTGTGGTATATTTGCTATTGAGTTGTGTAAGTTCTTTATAAATTTGGATATTAACCCCTTATCACATGTATCATTGGCAAATATGTTCTCTCATTTGGTGGGTTGTCTTTTTATTTTATGGATGGTTTCCTTTGTTGCACAAAAACTTTTTAGTTTGCTGTAGGCCCATTTGTTTATTTTTTTATGTTTCTCTTGCCTATTTTTCACTTCTATAAACAGTACTATTTTGTTCTTTTTCGGTCCTGCTAGGTTATTCTTGATAGTTTCTGGTTGGCTATTGACACTTTTTTCTTAATATTTTATTCATTTATTTTTCAAGAGAAGGGAAAGGAGGGAGAAACAGAGGGAGAGAAACATCGCTGTGTGTTTGCCTCTTGTGCGGCCCCACCTGAGGATGTAGCCAGCAACCCAGGCATGTGCCCTGATGGGAAATGGAACTGGTGGCCCTTTTCTTTGCAGGCCAGTGCTCAATCCACACCAGCCGGGGCTGGCTGCTGACACTTTTAATGTTGTCAACGTTTTTATATTTCTTTCAACAAATAAGCACGGTTATTTTATATTCTGTCTGATAATTCCAATATTTGAAGCTACTCTCTATTATTTGTGTTGCTTCCTGTTCACAATACCTTGTTTCTTTTAGTGTTTTATGAGTTTCTATTTTCCTTGGAAATTTATTTGTGGAGATGTTATAAGGCCTGAGTTGATGATAGGTCACGGATGATATATGGTAGCATTTTTTGTCCCTTTTTGTTTATTTTTAATATAGAAAGCATTAAACTATGCTTCTTTATCTGCAACTTACTTTTTTCCCCACCATAATGTGACAGTACATCATAGCTCTGTCACTGAAGTGGTTGTAATGAATTGCCCTTTGCCTTGAACTCTGGGAAATGTAGCTGTATCCTGAGCTTGAATATCAGAGAGCTGGTCTACCATCAGGATCACTTCTGACTTGTTCTTCAGACAACACCATTCGCTTCTGGAAAGTAGATAGCAGCCGTGACTCTCCCTGGCAGAAAAACATCTTCAGTAAAGTGAGTGCCTTCACTGTGAACCATCTTTTAGGAAGATCAAAGACTTACTTAAAGCTAGAACATTGAGGCAGAAGGGAGTCTTACAGAATCTTGCTGTTAGGCTTCACTAGGGGCGGGAACCAGTGCAAGTTACTCTGTGTTACCCTCTCTCTTGTTTCTCTCTGTCTCCCTCTCTTTCTACATAGTGCAGGTCTCTCTACTAATCAGCAGCTGCTGTCCAGTTGTGTCTACATAGCCACTCCAGGCAACCTGACATACTCATCAGAAGTCCCTCCCCAAGTCTTGAGCTGGAGCTCCTTGGGAGAGTTCCTTGGTTCATCAATCAAATCATGGAGGGGCTTGCCCTGTGTGGCTAGCTGTTTTGGCTGGGGGTGCTGGCAGGACCCCAAAGAGAGCCATAATGGGAGGCTGGGGAGACACTATGCAGAAGAAATGGTTGGTATAGCTAGGTCAGTAAAGGAGCTTCTCTGAGGAGATGAAACCTGAATCATGCACTTATGATTCTGCAGATACTTATTAATTTCTATAGTAGGTGGGTACACACTGGGCACCAATCAGTGACTCAGACCCTTCTCCTGTACTCGTGGCACCCACAGTCTAGAGGGGGGAAGCATAGAGTGAATTAACAACTGCACAAGTTGTGATATAATCACAAGTGTGGTGTGCAGCCTGAAAGAAAATTGCAAATTGCTAGTAGGATATACAGGGCCCAGCACAATGTTCTTTTTCACAAAATCATAAGCATGTAATTCTGAGACATAACAGTATCACACTAAAACACCCCATGTGACATTGTAGGTGAAGTGTTGAAATTAAAACTAAAATTATTACACCCATAATATTACCCTACCAACAGAGACTCACGTAGGCTTTATTTCTGTGGGACCCTGTATCAAAGTCATCTGATCTTATCTGTGGCATCAGGGGCAGCTTCCTGGAGGAAGAGACAACAAAGCTGAGAGATATGGATCATTGGGAGGAGGAAAGAGGAGAGGGGAGAGTGCCCAATCCCAAAGGAACAGCTTCTGCAAAGTCCATGAGGTGGGAAAGAGTTTAGTGAGTTAGAAAGCCTGAGAAGTCAGTGGGGCTGGAACATAAAAGGCCCTTAATGCAGGGAGTATATACAAGTACTCCTTTACTATTTCCCTCACACCGCCCCCCCTCCCAATACTGCCATCTTTTCTTCTGCACCTGTGATATACTTGTTATGTTTGGCTGCATACAATAGAAAACCCCAATACAAGAGATAAAAGTTTGGCCTCCTGACTCATAAAAATCGTCTAGATGTAACCAGTACAGACTGCGATGGCAGCTGCAGAAAGCCCTTATAGATCTCAGAGCCTTCTCACTCTCCACTCTGCTGCTGTTTTGAAGGAGTGGCCCCTATGTTCACCATCCAAAATGGCTCCAGAGTTCCAGGTATTACATCAGTGAGTTTCAGACAGCAGGAAGGAAGCAGAAGGGTTCCCGCTGGCTTTACATTTCACTGACCAGACTTTATTCACAGAGCCTGATCTAGCTGCAAGGGAGGCTGGGAAACTTATTTATTATTCTTATTGGTGAACCTCCCACAGTCAAAATTAGAATTCTGCTACTAATGAAGAATGGGGGACTGGCTCTTGGGATACAAAATTACAGAGGTGTTTCAGACCTTCTCACAGGACTGACTTCAGCCCTTCCCTTCCTGCAGACCCTACTGAAGGTAGTGTATGTACAGAATCACATGCAGCTTCTGCAGGATATGTCACACTTCCCAGACTGGGGGAGTGAGAATGGAACACCTATGGATGTGATAGCTGGGGTACGGGACATGCAAGTCAGTCCTGATGGACAACACTTGGCTTCAGGTGACTGAAGTGGCAATCTGAGGCAAGTGGGCTCTGGTGGGTGCCTAGTGTACACATCCCAGCTTGGGCTCCAGTACTCAGGGTGGTAGGGAGGAACCCTGGCCTTTGCACCTGCAGCTACTCATTGGGAATGAGGAGCTGTGAGTAGTAGTCCTGTAACCAGCCAGCCCTGGAAACTTCAGCACAGAGTCTTCCAAAAGGGCTAAGGTGAGGGTAGCTACTGGGCCCTCAACAGCTCAGGCATGCGACCTTTGCCTACAGAGTAAGCAGGCAAATGTGCATGACTCTAGGACAGGGTAACACTTCACCAGCTGTGTGGTACCACTGCTGAATCATCAGAGAAGATGCCAGCTAGATCTTCTGGGGTCCTGGTAGGCCTGGGAAAGGAGCCTGGAGGATGGGGCAGAGGTTTTTCATGATGTTACAGTAGATGCTGACAGCATATGAGCCCTGTCACAGGACTGGGTTTAAGTGGATGAAAGACAGCTGTGACCACCTGGCACTGGGGCTGTTGAGGGATGGAAAGGACCAGGGGGAAATGTAGAGCATGCCCTCAAAGATGTCCTGTGTCCTCATTGTCCAAGAAGAACAGAAAGTTCAGAGAGGTTTTTTTCCTGTGAAAATTCTATGGTTTTTAAAATGCTGACAACTGTTTTGTTACAAATCACTGCATGAGGGAAACAGAATGTACCAGTGGGCTGCTCACATTGATAGCACTCTGCCACGAATGGTGAAAGCAGTAACAAAGGCTACATGGGCACAGCACTCTTTCCTCAGACTGGGCACTGGCCTGATGCTATGTGTATCTCGACCAATTTAGTCCTCTCACCGACCCTCCAATGTAAGTGCTGTTATCTGCTCCATTTTCAGATACGTTTTTTGAGGTAAGCGGAGCCAAGTAACTAGGCACAGGCAAAGAGTAGAGAAACTGGGATGATTGTCTCTTATTTCAACCCTGCATGACGTCTCGCTGTTTGCTTTCTCTTGCAGAGAACAAGAAAAGTCTACATTTGAGACTAAGAATGACAGATTGGAATTACACTCTCTAAATCCCTGCCTCAGCATCTTAGCCCACTTCCACTCACACCTCCAGAAGACATCCAGGTGGATGCTGGTGGTTTAGTGAACCTTCCAGGTTTCTGTATTCCCCCAGGGTGGGACTGAGTCCTCTCAGGCACCCCTAGGGCAGAAACAACTGCCTGGTTTCCTCCCACAGGCTCAACCACACCTTCCCTTCCTGGCTGCCCCTGAACCTCCTGAAGTCCCCAGAGGTCAAAGTCATAGATCTTGGGGAGATCCAGTCCAGAGAAGAGCCCTTGAAAGCAGGTACTGGCTATGCCTTTCCAGACAGGACCTATGTGAGTACTTGAGTCACCTCCTCAGGACATAGGACTGGGAGCCAGGAGGCCTTGTCCTCACCTCATGGCCATGCTTGCACGTCCTATCTGAGGGAAAGGCTCTGGAGTCCCTTGACACCCTGGGGGTCTAGTACCCACTGAGTGAGTGTCACCATCCCTAAGTAAACAGCCCTGAGCTTCTCAGCAAATGGCCCTGGGTGCCCAGTTGAACCATGGGTAGACATGGGCACAGTCCACTCAGACCCTGCAGCCACCCTGGGGTGAGGCCCTGTCTATCATTTCTGTGGCTTAGTTGTGAGAGTGAAGCAGCTGCTTCTGTTATAGCTGTACACCCTCTTTCTCATTGCTGCCCACAGATAAAAAGCCTCTGACACCCACAGCCCTACCCACTCCAGGCCTCCACAGCCCTCTACCTGCTCCTACATGGAGGCTGCTGCCAGCTCCTGTCCCAAGATGTCACACAGCATCTCCCTTGAGGACAGTGAGGACCCTTTCCTGGCTGAATTGACTAGACCCCTCTGCAGGCCCTTGTCCATGGGGGAGCTGGCCTCCCTGGACCAGGAGCTTACGGCCATCATCACCACTACAGCAGCACCCAATTCTGACAGCAAGGGCCATGGTTGCCCTGACATCCCAGGGCAACCATGAAGCCCACGCCAGCCTCAAACAGACCCTGTCAGGTGTCTGTTACTGGCTCTTACTGCCCCAACCCCTATAGGAATCACCTACTACTTCTGTCTGGTCCCAGGAACCTATGGCCACCCAGCCTGATGCCACGGTTACAACTGCTAGCTTCCCAACTCCCATACGTGTGAGCTCCCTGAGCCTCCATAGCTCTACCATTCTCCCAATGCTTCTGGCCCCTGGGCCCCTTAACAGCCCTGCCTACCTGATGGCCCCTCACTTCCAGAGGCCATGCCTGGGGATCCTAGCAGCATTACCTCGCTCCTGGATCTCACCCCTGGTGAGTGTCACCCTTGGGATAAGGCATCGTCTCCTAAAAGCATCCCAAGTAACAGCTAGCTCAGCTCCAAAGCAGGGCACTTGACCTGGCCACGGGGACTGTGCCATTCATTCATTCATTCACTCATTCTTTCACTCAGTTACTGAGCTATTTAGTGAGCACTTTGTATGTGTTGGGCTTTTTGTTCTAGGCCCTGAGGACATGGATGGGCTGTGGTGGTCAACAAGACTCCAAAGAATTGACACTTCAATTGTGGAAGATGTCTAAACTAAATGTGTGAGGAAAGTTAAGTGTATCATGAAGTGATATGTGCTCAGGAGAGAAATAAGAGAAAGGTTTTAGGGAGTGAGAAGTGGGGGCAGTGGTTACAGTTTTAAAGAGGATGGTGAGAAAAGGCTTCAGAGAAGAGGTGGTATTTGAACAAGACGAGCAGGAAGGGAGGGAAGGGAGCCTTGGGGACGGAGGCAAATATTCCAGGCAGAGGGACAACAGTTGGGATCAGCCCAGCCACCCTGGTCTCTCTTAAACCAGCTGTAAAGTAGAGGTATCTTTCTCATTCCCTCCTCTTTACTCCTAGATGTGCTCAGTGTAGTCCAAGACAGCCTTGAACACTGCAGGGAGCCTGGGATGCCAGTTGCAGTCCTTTCCCCAGCTCTCCTTGAGCTGAGCAGTGTGCAGACCATCATGCACAAACTGAAGACTGCCTTCCAAGAAGCCCTGGACCTTTACCACCTAGTGAGCCAAGCCCCAGGGTCAGGGGAAGAGGCTAAAGAGGTGTCCTGGGACTACCTGGCCTGAGTGATCCCTATTAAGGTTAGCACTCCCTGCAGATGGTCTCCATTGACCAGTTGCACCCTGGGGTGAGGCCCTGTCTATCATTTCTGTGGCTTAGTTGTGAGAGCAAAGCAGCTGCTTCCGTTATAGCCCCCACCTCACAGGAGTACCGAGCTGCAGCAGGCACAGACTAAGCTGGCCTCCACCTTCCTTTGTATTCACTGTCAGTTAGAGGCCAATGACTGGCTGGTTGGGAGTGACATGGCCCCTCCCCAGGCCCTGCCCAGCCCAGATACTCTCTCCCCACCTACATTGTGCCCTGCTGGAACACTCTTCGGAGCTGCTGGTGCAGGCCATGCAGAGGAAAGCACAGGGGGATTGAGAGCCAGAAGCCCTGATATTTTCTGACTCAATAGGTTTACAGACCTAGACAGACCTAGGAGGAATGTAAAGTCACCAGGTGGGAAAACTGTACCTTTGGAAACTGTAGCCTGGAAAAATGCCTGCCTGG
Organism: Micronycteris hirsuta; assembly: GCA_004026765.1. Classification (NCBI taxonomy): domain Eukaryota; kingdom Metazoa; phylum Chordata; class Mammalia; order Chiroptera; family Phyllostomidae; genus Micronycteris; species Micronycteris hirsuta. Next base: position 12,736 of record PVJI01016712.1, on the reverse strand, counting down.
GAAACTGCCTGCTGACCCCTACCCAAGACAAACAGATGCCCAGCTAAGATTGGGGTCTGGGGTTCGCCTATCCTGTATAACAGGAAGGAGTTTTAATTTAAGCCTGATAAGATGTATGGTCAGCAAAAACGGCACCCAACAACCAGCTCTAGCCAATCACACTCTGACACCCCAACCAGTTACCCTTCACAGGGTTTGCACTTAAAAACCCTTCCCTAAGAACTACCTAGGGAGTCCTAACCTCTCTTGGTTGGCTTCCCAATCTCCCTAGGCTGGCTGCACTTTCCCCCATGAGTGCTCCAACTGTGTTTCTGCATGTGACCTCCCATGTCTGTTTTGAGAGTTTCTCCAGTACTGACTGTGAGCCAGGTGTGTGTGTTCTGTGTATCTACATGTGTCTGTGTATATTATGGTGGGCACAAGAGTGCATATGTACAGAGCACAGGATCCCTCCAACTCTCACACATTTCAGCCTCATTCTGCTTACATGGTTGCTCCCCACTGACAACTTCTCTAGCAGTTATAATTAATTGCAAAAAATAAGTAGAATATTGCAAATAGCCATCCCATCACGAATCCCTTCAAGAAGCTAACAAGGGATTATTGCACATGCAGACACATGCATGGGTGATCTGTGATTTGAGCTCCCTAGAACACATGGGATACATGTGCACATATCACATACTTGAAGGCACAATATTCTTTGCTATGAAGGACTTCATGCTACTTTTATAAAGACTTTAGATTTCTTCTTCTTTCAAATACACTTCACCCTTGATCGACATGTGTGTTAGGACTGGCAATACCTGGTGCAGTCAAATCTACATGTAACTTTTAATTCCCCAAAAACTTTACTACTAATAGCCTACCATTGACCAGAGACTTACCAATTAAACATAAACAGTTGATTAGCACATTCAATGTTATATGTATTATACACTACATAATTTCTTAAGATTTTGTTTATTTTTAATCAGAAGGGAAGGGAGGGAGAAAGAGAGGGAGAGAAATATCAATGTGTGGTTGCCTCTTGCGCGCCCCCTATTGGGGACCTGGCCCATCACCCAGGAGTGTGCCCTGACTGGGAATCAAACCAGTAACCCTTTGGTTCACAGGCCAGCACTCAATCCACTGAATCACATCAGCCAGGACTATATACTATATTCTTACAATAAAGTAAACTAGAAAAAGGAAAATGTTAAAATAATAAGGAAGAGGAAACACATTTACAGTATTTATTTTAAAAAACTGTGTAAGTGGACCTCCACAGGTGAAACCTGTGTTGTTCGAAGGTCAACTGTACTGAACAGGTAAGGATCCCCCACTCACAGGGACTATGGTAGAATTACTTGTTTTCCCCCAACATCCCTTCTCCCCAGCTTCGATCATATAGGAACTTCTGATATTTAGCCAGGAACATGGCTGCGCAGAATAGAAATGATATTTCCCAGCCTCTTTTGCAGTTACAAGTAACCATGAGACAAAATTCTGACCAATGAAATAGTAACAAGTTTTAGGTTGTACATACACATTTCTAAAGATAAGAGGTAACCCCTCCTTCTCCCTGATCCTGGTGCCTGGAGCAGACAAGTTGGAAATCAGGAGGAGATAGGAGAGCAATAAGATATATGGAGAAGACCAGCCTCTGACCTGGAGGGGTCACCATATTAGCTCTTACTGTAACAGGGTACAGCCAAGGGGAGCCCCAAATGGGGATTTATAATGGGGTCCAGAACTCAAGGTGTCTAGGAAATATTAGATATATATATATATAGGATGTCCTCACCCCCAGAAGTCCGAGTTGGGGGATGGGACACAGGGAGCAGGGCCATTCAGAGCTGTTTTGTATAGCAGCAGCTTTGCAGCTAACCTCTGGCATGGTCATTTAACATATCTATAACCTTTAACTGGTTTCATAGATATGCTAAGTAGCTGTGGCCATGCTTTGAGCCGGGGGATGGAAGTGACTTCCACCCAAGATTTAACTGGGAGGCAACTCCCCCTGGTCACAGCACCTGTGTGAGAGCTTGGAGATGCTTGGCTCCATGCCATGGGGCCACACCTGCCCACAGTTACCATGGCAGCCCAGTAAAGCTGGAAGAATGTGGAGTGCTGGCAGGTGTAGCTGACTGAAGGAGGAGTCGGAAATGGGGCTGCAGAGGAAGATTGGTGCGGGGATTTAAACCCAGGCATGACAGCCATAGGGGTCAGGACCACAAGGCTTTGGAGGAGTAGGGACACCTTGGCCTGGGAGAGAGAGAGGACCACGTGGTTTTTGGTTGCTCCCTTTTGCTGTGTGGCCGAGGAAGCAGGAGACACTTTGCCTGGAAGAGAAGGGATGAAAGGACTCTTGCTGGTGGGCCATGAGAAGGTGCCACATGGTTTTGGATTAACTGGAGATCCTGGTGGTGACACAGCAGATGGTGTCAGAACCGAGGGGCTGCCTGAATCACAGACTTCTACTTCTTTTCCTGAGATACGGTACCCTGGACTGGGCAGGGGGAGAAGGAAGGACTGTGTGCATTTGTGGGTATTCTAGAGAACTTTAGTATTTTAAAGAAGACATTAAGTCATTACCCCAAGCCTGTATAACTTCATAATAAACAACTCCTTTCCTTTCACCAGTCTCTGACATTGAGAGACGTCTTTCCTTTGGCAGCAAGCATAACAAACCTAGTACAGGGTAAGGGGGACCCCAGGAGCACAATGGGGTGTCCTATTAGTAACCGTATATCATTGGGTACCCCCACCCTGTTCTGTAACATTATGATTACATGAAACTTTACATGGAGAAAAAAACATCAATCTTGTGAAAACCATTATTAATTCTGGACTTATTTGTCAAGGCAGCAGAATATTTTATTAAGTCATGCACTTCCAGCTACCAGCTAAGGGATAAAGCCTCTATTTTGCTCAGCCCCGTTTCACCTTCACCTACTCAACTGCCCCAGCCCTTCCTATAATCACTGAGTTGACACTGGCAGCCAAAATGGAGGTGTAGGTAGACACACTATGCCTCCTCGCACAACCAAAAGAGGAAAAAAAGCAATTTAAAAAATAAAAACAGCCAGATCTGACAGAAAACTGAACTGTGTGGAAGTCCAACAACCAAGGAGTTAAAGAAGACACGTTCATCCAGACCGGCAAGCGGGGCGGAGCCGGGTGGAGAGCACTCGGCAAGACGGGGTTTGTGGAGCAGTACCGGCAACACTCCAGTTGCCCGGAGAGGCCCGTGGCGGGTGGGCCTGGCCAAAACGGGGCAGGCGCACTCAGGGAAACCAGGGCTGAGACTGGTGGACTGGGCGGTCCCTCATTAGCGCGCAGATAAACCGGGAGGAAAAGCTGGGGGCCAGAACAGACTGCGTGGCCCTCCAACACAGGGAAATAAAGCCTCAAATCACCGATTGAAAACACCTGTGGGGGTTGAGGCGGCGGTGGGAGGAACTCCCGGCCTCACTGGAGAATTTGTTGGAGAGACACACAAAGACTTGGAACTGTGCAGGCCCGTCCACTCACCCCGGAGCCAGCAAAGAAGGGACCAACTTCCTTGTGGGTAGCTGGGGAAGCGCGAAGAACAGAGCAAACACCATTGTTCTCTCAGGCCCTACCCCCCCACACAGTGTCACAACACAACAACAAGGGTTACCCCACCCTGGAGAACAACTAAAGCTCCGCCCCTTAAAGTAACAGGCACAATGAGAAAAAAAATTGGCCCAAATGAGAGAGAAAATAATGATGGCGAGATAGGGGGTAGCAGAGTCCATTTCCTCCTGCTCACTGGTGAAACACCAAGCTGATTTCCTGAGGAACAGAGCGACACCCAACAGTATTCCAGTATATATGAAGATTGGTGACCAAGATTACAAAGGAAATTCAACGATCAGACGGTGAGACATTAAAACCTGGAGTTGTAAAGAGAACAGAGTTAGACCCAGACAAGGGTCAGCCCAAAGAACAGAGACAGTGACACAAAATTAACTTCACTACTCCAGAGAACTTGACAGATCAATTTAAGAAACAAAGGCTAACAAGAAGAGTCTCACAAACAATGGGGAGACAAGAAACAATCCCCAAATGAAAGGAAAGGAGGAAGCCCCAGAAAGAATGATAAATGAAACACAGGCAAGCCAACCATCAGATATTGAGTTCAAAGAATTGGTTATCAGGAAGCTCAAGAAGCTTGAGAAGCTCAATTAGCTTACAGAAAACTACCAGAAACTACAGGGAAACTCACAGCAAACTATGTCGACATGAAAAGGGAAATAGAAACTATCCAAAAGGGCCAAGAGGAAATGAAGAATACAGTATCTGAACTTAAGAACACAACAGAAGGAATTAAAAGCAGGCTCGATGAAGCAGAGGATCGGATCAGTGAGCTGGAGGACAAGGTAGAAAAAAACACCCAAAATGAGCAAGAACAGAAAAAAGACTTAGAAAGAATAAAGAGGTATTAACGGAAATGCAGGACAACATGAAACGAAATAATATCCATATAATAGGGATACCAGACGGAGAAGAAGAAGAGCAAGGGATGGAAAACCTGTTTGAAAAAGTAATGATGGAAAACTTCCCTAATCTGATAAGAGAAAAAGTCACACAAATCCAGGAAATACAGAGTCCCAATCAAAAGGAACCCATACAGGCCCACTTCAAGACACATCATCATTAAAATGGCAAAATTCCAAGACAAAGACAGAATCTTAAAGGCAGCAAGGGAGAAACAGGAAGTAACATACAACAGAGTCCTGATAAGGTTAGCAGCTGACTTCTCAATGGAAACACTGCAAGCCAGAAGAGAATCGCAAGAAATATTCCAAATAATGAGAACCAGAGGCCTGCAACACAGACTACTCTACCCAGCAAGGCTCTCAATCAAGATAGATGGCCAAATAAGGAGCTTCCCAGAAAAAGAAGTCTAAAAGAATACACCTCCACCAAAACAGCTCTGCAAGAGATGCTAAAGGGACTGCTTTAAGGAAAGGAAGGAAAAAGAGAGAGAGAGAAGAACACAGGTAAAAAAAAAATGGCAATGAATAACTACCTATCAATAATAACCTTAAACGTAAATGGATTAAATGCTCCAATCAAAAGACATACAATAGTACAATGGGTAAGAAAGCACGATCCACACACACACTGCCTACAAGAGACCCATCTCAGGACAAAAGACCTACAAAGACTGAAAATGACGGGCTGGAAACAAGTTTTCCAAGAAAACGGACAGGAAAAAAGGAGCCGGGGTAGCAATTCTCATATCAAACAAAATAGACTTCATAAAAAGGGTCATAAAGAGAGATCCAGAAAGACACTTCATAATACTCAAGGGAAGAATCCACCAAGAACACATAAACATTGTAACTATATATGCACCCAACACAGGAGCACCCAAATACATAAAGAAAATCTTGGAGGACTTCAAGAAAGATATTGATGGCAACACAGTTATAATAGGGGATGGGACTTCAACACCCCACTGTCAAAAATGGACAGATCCTCCAAACAAAATATCAACAAAGATACTGTGGCATTGAACAATGCCCTAGAAAAATGGATTTAACTGATATATGTAGAGAGGCTTTCACCCCAAAGAAGCTAAATACACATTCTTTTCAAATGCACATGGAACATTTTCAAAGATAGACCATATGATAGGACACAAAACAAGCCTCAACAAATTCAAGAAAATTGAAATCATACCAAGTTATTTCTCTGACAACAAGGGACTGAAATTAGAAATCAACCCAAAGGAAAAAACCCCAAAACATTAAAAATCATGGAGATTGAACAGCATGCTATTAAACAACCAATGGGTCAAGGACTAAATTAGGGAAGAAATCAAAAAGTTTCTCGAAACAAATGAAAATGAACTTACAACAACCCAAAACTTATGGGACACAGCGAAGGCAGTCCTGAGAGGGAAGTTCATCGTGATACAGGCCTACCTAAAAAAAATAGAAACATTTCAAACAAACAACTTAACCCTAGGCCTACAAGAACTCAAGGAACAACAACAAAGACAACCCAGAGCAAGTAGAAGGAAGGAAATAACCAAGACCAGAGCAGAATTAAATGACACAGAGACTAAAAGCACAATTCTAAGGTTCAATGAATCCAGGAGCTGTTCCTTTGAAAAGATAAACAAAATTGACAAGCCTTTAAGGAGGCTCATCAAGAAAAAAAGCAAGAGGACACAAATAAACTCAATCAGAAATGAAAGAGGAGAGATTACAACTGACGCTACAGAAATACAAAGGATTGTAAGACACTACTATGAAAAACTCTATGCCAAGAAATACGAAAACCTAGGTGAAATGGACAAATTTTTAGAAAAATATAATCTTGCAAAACTTAATAAAGAAGCAGCAGAAATCTTGAACCAACCAATAGCAGCGGATGAAATTGAAGCAGTAATAAAAAAACTCCCAACACACAAAAGCCCTGGACCAGATGGTTTCACAGGAGAATTCTACAAAGCATTCAAAGAAGCACTAACACCTATCCTTCACAGACTATTCCAAAAAATCCTAAATGATGGAAGACTCCCAAAGTCTTTTTTTGAAGCCAGCATCATCCTAATCCCAAAACCAGAAAAAGACACAGAAAGAAAGAAAACTTCAGGCCAATATTGCTGATGAACATTGACGCTAAAATCCTCAACAAAATATTGGCAAACACATCCAGCAACATATTGAAAAGATCATACACCGTGATCAAGTGGGATTCATCCCAGGGATGCAAGGATGGTACAATAGTTGCAAAACAATAAATGTAACACATCACATAAACAAAAGCAAGGACAAAAATCACGATTATATCAATAGATGCAGAAAAAGTATTTGATAAGGTACAGAATCCATTTATGATAAAAACACTAAGCAAAGTGGGAATTGAGGGAGCATTCCTCAAAACAATAAAGGCTATATATGAGAAACCTACAGCCAACATTATACTCAATGGACAAAAACTAAAATCTTTCCCACTAAGATCAGGAACAAGATAAACTTGTCCACTATCACCACTTCTATTCAACATAGTACTGGAAGTTTTAGCAACACCAATCAGACAAGAAGAGGAAATAAAAGGCATCCAAATTGGAAAAGAGGAAACAAAACTGTCACTGTTTGCAGATGACATGATAGTATACATAGAAAATCCTATAAACTACTCAACCAAATAATTGAATTTGGCAAAGCAAAAGGATACAAAGTCAATATCCAGGTATCAAAGGCATTTTTGTATATCAACAATGAAATATCAGAAACAGATATCGCAAAAAAAAATCCCTTTTGATATAGCAAAAAGAAAAATAAAATACCTAGGAACAAACCTAACCAAGGAGGTAAAAGACCTGTACTCAGAAAACTACACAACACTGAAGAAAGAAATCATGGAAGACACAAACAAATGGAAACATATACCGTGCTCATGGATTGGAAGAATCAACATCATCAAAATGTCCATACTACCCAAAGCAATTTATAGATTCAATGCAATCCCTATCAAAGTACCAATGACAGATACAGAACAAACACTTCAAAAATTTATATGGAACCATAAACAACCCCAAATATCCGCTGCAATTTTGAGAAAGAAGAGCAAAGCAGGAGGGATCACAATTCCTGATATCAAACTGTATTACAAGGCCACTGTAATCAAAACAGCTTGGTATTGGTATAAAAACAGACAGATAGACCAATGGAACAGAATAGAGAGCCCAGAAAGAAACCCAAGTCTCTGCAGGCAATTAATCTTCGACAAAGGGGGCAGAAGCATAAAATGGAATAAAAATAGCCTCTTCAACAAATGGTGTTGGGAAATCTGGACAGCTACATGCAAAAAAATGAAACTCAAGCTCCAACTTACACCATACAGAAAAATAAATTCAAGGTGGATAAAAGACTTAAATATAAGTTGTGACACCATAAAAGTCCTAGAAGAAAACATCGGTAGGAAAATCTCAGAAATCCCACGAAGCAACATCTTCAATGATATGTCCCGTAGAGCAAGGGTCATAAAGGAAAGAATAAACAAATGGACCTCATCAAAATAAAGAGTTTCTGTGGGACTAAAGAAAACAGTATTAAAATAAAAAGAAACAACTATCCGGGAAAACATATTTGCCAATGACACCTCGGACAGGGTCTGATCTCCAAAATATATAAAGAACTCATACAACTCCACTCCAGGAAGACAAAAAACCCAATTAAAAAATGGGCAAAAGACATGAACAGACACCTCTTGAAAGAGGACATACAGTGGGCCCAGGAACATATGAAAAGGTGTTCAACATCATTAGCCATCAGAGAGATGCAAATTAAAACCACAAGGAGATAGCACCTCACACCAGTCAGAATGGCCATCATAAACAAAGCAACAGATAACTGTTGGAGGGGATGTGGAGAAAGGGGAACCCTACTGTACTGTTGGTGGGAATGCAGACTGGTACAGCCATTGTGGAAAACAGTATGGAATTTCCTCAGAAAACTAAAAATGGAACTGTCTTTCGACCCAGCAATCCACTACTGGGATTATACCCTAAGAGCCCTGAAACACCAATTCAAAGGAAACTATCCACCCCAATGTTCATAGCAGCACAATTCACAATAGCCAAGTGCTGGAAACAACCTAAGTGCCCATCTACAAATGAGTGGATCAAGAAACTATGGTATATTTACACAATGGAATTCCATGCAGCAGAGAGGAAGAAGGAGCTTATACCCTTTGCAACAGCATGGATGGAACTGGAGAGCATTATGCTAAGTGAAGTAGGCCAGGTGGTGAGGGACAAATACCATATGATCTCACTTTTAACTGGAACATAATCAACAAAAGAAAAAAGCAAGGAAAACATAACCAGAAACATTGAAATTAACAAGTCTGACAGTGGCCAGAGGGGAGGGGGCAGTGGACAATGGGGAGAAGGGTCTTCAGGAACCACAATCGAGGACACACGGAGAGAACCAAGGGGGAGGAGGGAGGCAGGGAAGGGAGGTGGTGTTGGAGGGGGTAGGGGGAGGGGAGGGGAGAGGATGCAGACAAGTGTAATTGAAAAACAATAATGTAATTAAAAAAAAAATCACTGAGTCTTACAAGTGCTTCCCAGTTGCAGTGAATTTAATACACAAGTCTCAAAAGTCAATGGCAAACACAAAGTGAATAAAATACAAACAGGATCAAGGGAAGAGAGCCATTGGCAAACATAGGGAGGCAAGCTGGCTGGAGCAGGAGGATGCCCTTCCTTGGGTGTCACATCTCATCCAACCCGTAGTCCTCCTCAGGGAAATCCCCCACTGTCACAACTGATGGCTTGATGAAGGCACCATACTTGGCCGGGCATTCGAAGTACTGTTTCCCATTCACACTGCCGAGCATGATGGAAAAGTCAGTGGTCAGAAAGCTCCCAACATGGCTCCCTCCCCAGATGCTAGGATGGACAGGCTCACCCAGTCATACATGCATGCACTTACACATATGTGCACACATATTCAAGGACAGACACAGGTACAGACACACACACCTCATGCCTGAGTGGGAATAGGTATTACCTGCCATCGTTTTTCCCTAGTGGCTCATCATAGCGGACACCAATCCAGTGGCCAGGCTTGAAATCTGTGAGTCCTGCCCAAGGGAGAAATCCCAGTGAAACCTCCAGGCGCAGCTCATCCCACATTCGTGCCTGTGCACTGAGTGTCAAGCCTGTCTTGGTGAAAACCACTCCTTACTGGGACCACTGCCATTTCCCGCCCAACACTAATATGGTAGGTAGCTCCTTCACTGATCTCCCTGATCCTACCACTGACCCTTATTCCTATAACAGCCCCAGCCAAAGGAGTCTTTGTAAAACTCAAAGGGAAATAGCACCACTGCCTTTACCCAAATTGCTCAAAGGCTGTTCATCCCACTGAACATAAAATCCACACTACTTATGGTCAAATGATTTCTGATGAGGGTACCAAGATAATTCAATGAGAAAATAAGTCTTTTCAACAAACAATGCTGGGACAACTAGATATTCACATGCAAGAGAGTGAAGCTGGACTCCTACCTCACACTCTACATAAAAATTAACACAAAATAGGTCATTAAAGACCTAAATGTAAGATGTAACTCTATAAAACTCTTAGAAGAAATTAGGACACACAAAGAGACACCAGAGATGAGCATGCACACAGAGGAAAGACCATATTAGGATACAGTGAAGAGGTGACTTTCTACAAGCCAATGATAGGCCTCAGAAGAAACCAAATATGCCAAGCATGGACCTCCAGCCTCCAAACTGTGAGAAATAAATTTCTGCTGCTTAAGCCATACAATGTGTGACACTTTGTTATGGCAGCCCTAGCAAATTAATACACAACAAAAAAAGATGACCCAATTTAAAAATGCACAAAATGGATCTTGTCATGTCTCTAAAGAAGATATACAGACTGCCATAAAGTACATGGAAAGAAACCATAATGCTTTACCACTTCACACCCATTAGAACGATTTTCATGAAAAAGACAATAGCATGTGTTGGAGAGGATGTGGAGAAATTGGAACCCTCCTACATTCTCAGGGGAATGCACAATAGGCAGCCACTGCAGAGAACACTGCAGCCTGGTTGGACAGGTTGCACAAGTCACCACATGACCCAGCAATTCCACTCTTAGGTAGAGACAAAGGAAAATACATGTCTACACAAAAACTTAAACAAGAGCCAAAAAGTGGAAAGGACCCAAATGTCCATCAACTGTGATGTTAATAAAATGTGGTCTATCTACACAATGCAATATTACTTGGTAATAAAAAGAAATGAAGTACTGATAGGTGCTACAACACGGATGAACCTTGAAGACATGATGCTAGGTGAAAAGAGGCAGTCACAGAAGACCACATTAATATAATATGATTCCATTTATATCAAACACCCAGAATAGGTAAATTTAGAGTGGCTGCCCAGGCCTGGGGGAGAGGGGGTTTCAGAAATGTGGAGTGGAAGCTAATGATTATGGGGTTTCTTTTCGCAGTGATGAAAATGTTCTAAAATTGACTGCAGTGTTGGTTACACAATTCCATGACCATACTAAAATCCAATGAATGAATAATGTACACTTGAAATGGGGGAGTTTTATGATATATGAATTATATCTTAATAATGCTGTTATAAAAAATAAAACCCATTGGGGGAAAAATGGGGATAACTGTAATTGAAAAGTTAAAAATAAATTAAAAAATAAAATAAGCCCTGGCTGGCATGGCTCAGTGAATTGAGTGCCAGACTCCAAACCAAAGGGTCACAGGTTTGAGCCCAGTCAGGGCTCATGCCTGGGTTGCCAGCCAGGTCCCCAGTAGGGGGCGCGTGAGAGGCAACCACACATTGATGTTTCTCTCCTTTCTTTCTCCTTCCTTTCCCAACTCTCTAATAATAAATAAACAAAATTTAAAAAATAAACAATAAAGCCATTATAAAAAATAAAACCCATTGAGGGAAATATGGGGACAACTGTAATTGAACAATAAAAAATTAAAAATAAACAAAATTTAAAAAGTAAAATTCACACCCCTCTCTCCTTTCTCCAAGGCCACGCATGGTCTAGCCCTGCCCATGCTCCTGACCTCCCTTCCTACCTGTCCCCTCGCTCACTCCCCACTAGCCATGCTGACTTCCTTTCTCTGCCCCAAACAGATCAAGCTTGTTCCTGCTTGTTTGCACTCACTAACACTCATCTGGAACACTCATCCCCTCTTTTCACCTGGCTCACTTCTCCCTTTCCATTAGATAGTCCACTCCCCTCGAAGCACTCTGGATTACTCTCAAGGAGAGGTCTGGTACTTCCTCTCAACTCACACATCTTCCCCTAAGCTTCCCTCATCCCTGCCCTGATCACTTCAGCCTGAGTTTTCCCCATCACAGCCCTAAAAATTCTGCCAGGGTTTCCCTCACATTTAGCTCTGGCCAGGTTTGCCTCAGAACTAATCACTCTGGCCTCCACTTTCTCCATCAAAACCCACATCACTGTGCCTCTGCTTCCCAATTCCCTGCCATGAATACTCTGGGCTGCCCCTGACGGCTGCTGTGTCTGTCTCCCCAACTAAATTGGGGTCCCCTTGAGGTCCAGGTCCCCAGCATTGCCCACATCAGGCAGGGCATAAGGCCTCAGGAGGCCACGTACCTACATACATGACGGTGCCCCGGCGAGGGGGCTGCCCAGGTACCCGCACCTCACAGCGGCTGCCCACAGGGATAGCACTGGCCTGTTCCTGCTCCTCCCTGAGGCGCTGGGTGGTCTCAGCCTCTCGCTGCGCCTGCTCCTCTTCATTGTATCGGCCCAGCTTGCTACGCTTCAGGAAGGAGCGGACTGAGTCTGTGGGTGGGGTAGAAGATCAGGGTCAGATGTGGCCTCATGGGTGGGGCCTCTGGCCTAATGAGATGATAACCTTCCACTCACACAGGGCTAACATTCAGAGAGAAACTCTTCTGTTCTAGGTGTCGTAGGGCTGTCATCCAAGGCTCCTAAGTCTCCCATAACAGCCCTGGCCTCTCCCTAGGTGCCCTGGGGCCTCCTCACAATCATAAACTAACAATTTATGTCTCCAGTCTTTCACATCTCCCCATCTTTCCACACCCCTTCAGTATCACATTCACCTCCATCCATCCCCTGAATCCCTCCTCATCTTCCCCATGTCTGTACTGATCACCACACCGCCCTATCCACTCCATACATTCTACCATGCTCTGCCCCCACACCATCTG
>PVJI01016711.1:0-37551 GCA_004026765.1 Micronycteris hirsuta | reverse complement strand
CATTATTATAAGCTATATCAGGTCATAAGCTATTATATTTCATTTAAGAAGGGCATCCTCTTCAAAATACAATTGGGAATTGTTAAGCTTGGTTGCTCACCTGAGCAATTAATGAAATGGAAATCTTTGATGAGTCATTGTTGCTAGATTTTAATAAATAAGCTATTCAACATCATACCCTTGCCTGCTACCACACTCCCATATTTCTCTTTATTAACATCCTAGGGTTATTAAGACTACAGTTGAAATACGAGAAGTTCTGGGAAAAACTTCACATGTATCCATCTAACCACCTCACTGGGACTCATATGCGACCTCACACTGGTAATAAAGGAGGGCAATCAGAGTGTGTGTAGTCTCATCAGAGATGGTGTTACAGAGCAAGGGCCAGGGACACCCAAGGACACCCCAACCCCGCACCAGGTGCGTTATGCTCACCGCCAATGGAAGGACGTCTCTCAGTGCCAGAGACTGGTGAAAAGGAAAGGAATTATTTATTTACAAGTTATACAGGCTTGGAGTAATGACTTATGGTCTCCTTTAAAATATTAAAGTTCTTTGGAATACCCGTTCTCTAGAATACCCACAAATGCACACAGTCCTTCCTTCTCCCCCACTTTACCCAGTCCAGGGTACCGTATCTCAGGAAAAAAAAGTAGAAGTCCATGATTCAGGCAGACCCTCAGTTCCGACACCATCCGCTGTGTCGCCACCATGATCTCCAGCTAATCCAAAACCATGTGGCACCTTCTCATGGCCCACCAGCAAGAGTCCTTTCTCCCTTTTCTTCCAGGCAAAGTCTCTCCTGCTTCCTAGGTCACGTGGCAAAGGGAGCCACCCAAAGCCATGTGGTCCTCTCTCTGTCTCTCAGGCTGAGGGGTCCCCACTCCTCCAAAGCCTAGTGGTCCAGACCCTGTTATGGCTGCTGTGCCTGGGTTTAAATCCTCGCATCAATCTTCCTCTGCAGCCCCATTTCCGACTCCTCCTTCAATCAGCTACACCTGCCAGCAATTCTTATTCTTCCAGCTTTTCTGGGCTTCCATGTTAACTGTGGGCAGATGTGGCCCCATGGCATGGAGCCAAGCATCTCCAAGCTCTCACACAGGCTCTGTGTCCAGGGAGAGTTGCCTCCCAGTTACATGTTGGGTGGCAGTCACTTCCATCCCCCTGGCTCAAAGCATGGCCACAGCCATTTAACATATCTATGAAACCAGTTAAAGGTTATAGATATGTTAAATGACCATGCCAGAGGTTAGCTGCAAAGCTGCTGCTATACAAAACAGCTCTGCATGGCCCTGCTCCCGGAGTCCCATCCCCCCAGTTCGGATTTGTGGGGGTGAAGACATCCTATATATATTTTTCTATTTCCTGGACACCTTGAGTTCTGGACCCTATTACAAATCCCTATTTGGGCCCACTGCTTGGCTGCACCCTGTTACAATAGAAGCAGAGTAGAAGAATAAGTTTAACTCTATGAACACCAAGAGTTTGTATCTAATCTCCTTTGCTCATATGTCCTTGAAAAAAATGAGTTAATCCTTCTGAGATTTAAAGCCAATACATTTTTGCCATGGCTGGTGCGGCTCAGTGGGTTGAGTGCTGGTCTGCGAACCAAAGGGTCATCAGTTCAGTTTCCAGTCAGGGCACATGCCTGGGTTGTGGGCCAGGTCCCCAGTTGGGGGGAGGAGGTGATGGGACAACCACACACTGATGTTTCTCTACCCCTCTCTTTCTCCCTCTCTTCCCCTCTCTAAAAATAAATAAATAAAAGCTTAAAAAAATAAAAATAAAGCCAGTACATTTTAATTGATAACTGATATGTATTTCCTTGACTTGATAAAAGAGTGTGAAGGGTAGATATGAATGAATACAATTCACTGGCTCTCATAAGGCACATGTACTCAATGAGTATTTGTTCCCTCTTTTTCCTCGCCTTTGTTATTCAGATTCAGAAACCGCATTAGATGAAGATCTTAAATCCTCTAAAGGAGACTATTTCTGCTGAAAGGTATGAACTTCAGTCTCAGACAATAGCTAAAATTTTAATTTATGCTGAGTTGTAAAAAAACTGTGTTGATGTATTTACACAAACATATTTGACTTTAACAAGAAATTGTTAATATGAATGTTAATCCAAGATATTCAAGAGCTGAGTAAGATTATTTCAAGAGAATAATTTTTCCCAAAACGATGAAAGACAGCGCTCCACAGTGAGCATTCCAGTGTAACTGAGGTGTCAAGTGTGAATAAGACATGAGGCAAGGCAAGCAAATATTAGGGTTTGAGAGGCCTGAGTGTTAAAAAATCTTGTACAAAATAAAATAATAATAGTAATAATAATAATACTTAACATATATAAATTTTTGTACTTTTTAAATAATCCTAACAAGTTACCCTTTTCTTGAGTATCAATTTTAGTCTAGGATTTTGAGAGTAAGGGTATGAAAGTAGGAAATGCATATGACAATAAACAGATCCATTGAGTAGCAGAATGAGAAATTAACTTGAAAATGAAGGGTGAGACTTCAGGCATTTGTATCAAGCTGTTAAACTTTTCACCTCACAGTCTCTGGGAATAACTAACTATTCTCTACCTTAAGTAAATAAATGTTTAGACAAAAGTGACAAGCCATTTGAGCATTTAAAATAGTGAAGCGTCATAATTACACACACACACACACACACACACACACACACACACCCAACACAGTGATGTGGGGAAGAGCCATTCAGGAATTTGAAATCATCCTGGTAAAAAATCATTAGTGTCTGGGCAAGTGGAAAGTTCTATTTCTTTACTATCTGGGGCTATTTTTATCTTGGAGGCGTTACTTTTTTATTTTATTTTTTTTAAGATTTTATTTATTTATTTTCAGAGAGAGGAGAAGGGAGGGAGAAAGAGCAATGTATGGTTGCCTCTCACATGGCCCTCACTGGGGACCTGGCCCGCAACCCAGGCATGTGCCCCAACTGGGAATCGAACCGGGACCCTCTGGTTTCCAGCCCATGCTCAATCCACTGAGCTATACCAGCAGGGCCGAGGTGATACTTTTTTAAATAATGAAGTGAGTACCTCAGTCATTATTAAGGGCTCATAAGGCATAAGTGAGTAAGTCACTTGGTGACTTCCAAAGATAGCTCCTGACAGTGAGGGGGTGTGGGGAGATGCTGCCACCGCCACAAGTTTGAGCTTTCATATATTTCTCAATGTACGAAGCATTCGGTTTACTTCGATATAATCGGCTGTGAAAGCAACGCCATCCAGCATTAGTGGTGGTGTTTACCTACAATCATGTGCCATCTAAAACTTTTGGATAGAGTTTAAAGGATTGGGATAAAAAAATGGCAAATGCTCAGTTGCTTTGGTAAGAGATTTTAAATGAAAGCAGCAACCTCATTAAAGCATCACACAATGGATAGAATAAAAATGGAAGCTAATTAATCTAAACGACTTAGAATTGTACAGTCTTATACTAATCTTCCATGAAGTTCATGACCACAGGATTACTAGACCTTGAGAAGCACTTGGAAAAGAGGTCAAGGTGGGAGCGAAAGCAGCCATGTGGAACTCAGCCGGCCTGCTGGGGCATGCCTGAGCCAGATATCCACTCGGGACCCAGATTTAGAAATAGGTACAAAACAAAGTGCTGTGTACACATATCTATGTTAAAAACATGGGTTTCTATGAATATATGCATGTTTATGGGTATAAGGATATGAAATAATATGTAGTAATCATGAGAGAGGAAGTTTTGACAGCGCATTTCAAATGCCTTAAAATATTCACCCCATTTAATCCATAAATTTTCTATCTAAAATTTTAATATAAATTTTTTGACTTTTTTATTGTTGTTCAAGTACAGTTGTCTCCATTTTCACCCCACCATGCCCCTCCACCCCACCCATCCTCACCTCCCACCCTCAATCCCACCCCCCTTTGGCTTTGTCCCTGTGTCCTTTATACATGTTCTCTCATGGCTCCCCATTATCCACTATTATCCCTCTCCCCCCTCCTCTCTGGTTACTGTCAGATAAATTTTATGTTATCTAAAACTTTTCTTATCTAAAAAATTTTATTATCCAGATACATTTTATATTTTCTAAAAGTTTTACCTAAATTTTAATATAAATTGATATTTCTGTCACTATCAATTTATATTAAAGACCTAAGAGATGTGAATATTTATTAATTTACTATTTATTGCAGTATTATTTATGACAGCAAAATATTCCCATAATCTTAGTTTTAATTGAGGTATAATTGACATATTATACTAGTTTCAAGTGTATAACATAATAATTCAATACATGTATACATTGCAAAATAATAGTCACTATACATCTTATTAATATTAGTCACCATGCACACTTACAAATTTTCTCTCATGATGAAACCTTTTCAGATCTACTCTCCTAACAACTTTCAAATATGCAATATAATGTTACTAACTATGATCACCATGCTGAACGTTAAATCTCCATGACACGTATTTTATAACTCACTGCAACTTTTTATCTTTGACCCCATTCACCCATCTTGCCCACTCCCATTTCTCACCTCTGGCAACCACTGATATGTTCTCTGTATCTATGAGGGTTTTTTTTCAGTAATCTTAATTTTTAATAGTAGAAAAATGGTAAAGTAAATTATGCAATATTCATAAAATAGAATGTGTGCAGAGATGAAAACTTATGCATTAAAGAGTATTTTGTGACACAGGTGTAAGATGGCAATACAATATTTAAAAATAATGGCATGCATAAATTGAAAATATATATGTTCAAAGGATTTATATGAATATTATTTTTATATGTGTAGAAAAACTAGTAAGAAATACACCAAAAGATATAGGTTATATTACTTAATACTGGAGATATATATATTTTCTTTGTTTATGCTATCATAATTTTGCCATTTCTTATAAAATAAAACCCTTTTGCATTATAGTAAAAATATTGTTTCTAAATATCAATATTTGTAGAAAACAGGGTCATATTAGAAATGAGTTCAAAGAAGTATTATAAAATAGAAAAATACATTTTAATGCAGCCGAAAAATAAGCTCTTAAAGTTCATTAACTGAGCAAAATCAGCAAGCTCATTACATTTCCTTAAGCCTCAAAGTATGTAAGTCTGAGTCTCTTTGCCTACTGTGCTTTTATTAAAATATTCTCTTTGATGTTCTTTTTAATATATCATTTTTTAAAATAAATCTGTGTATCCACCAATACACTTTCATATATTGGCACATAATACTTCTTATGCTAAAGCTGAAATAAACAGAGTCCAACACCTGTCCCAGCAGGTAGTTTGAGTTCCACATGGGGGCTCCACCCTCCTATTCCTGAGAGTCTTCTGGATGATTTCCTTCTGCTCTGTAAGATTGTGCATGATTTTGTTAAACCTTACCAACAGCAGAAATTATCTTTGGTAATACTTTTAAATTATAAAATATATTTATTAAAGTCATTTTGAAAAATACAAATGCTTTCTTAAAAAGATAAATACCATTGGGGAAAAAATCCTATTATTTTGTGGAGAAAAAGCACTACAGGGAAGAACCCCAAAATGGTAACAACTTTGTATTTAATTTAAGAGCATGTGGAGGAGAAAGGGGGAGAGAGAGATAGAGAGACAGAGGAAGAGATAGAGTTAGGCAAATAAACAGATAGCGACAGTGTACGTGTGAGAGAGAACGACGTGTGTGTGAGAGAGAGGGAGACGGGAGACGTATGAGAGGCAGGGAAGAGAGACAGCAACAGAGAGAAGGAGAGATGAGAGAGAGAGAAAGGGAGAGATGGGGAGAAAAGAAGGGAGAGTGAGACCATGAACATAGAAGAGAGAAGACAGAGACTTCATTCGCTGGTTGATGAATCAATGAACACCTGATCCTAGAATATAAGATATACTCAGTTGGCATGTAGCATAACACACATTGAAAAGTGTCCAATGGAACAGAACTCTAACACGCTCTGACACCATTTCTCTGTCTGATGGTCTTGAGTCCGTGGAGAGAGAAGACCAAGAGAAGGGGAACTCCTCTTTTTGGCTGCTTTTCCAACGGTTTATGGATAAAGGCAGTGAGGCAAGCGCCGAAGTCAAACTGGGTCTTTCCTTGTTTTCCATGCTCCGAGAATTTGGGTGAGAGCCAGGTACCCCATGAGGGAAGAGAGAATTACTTTTGAAGTGGTGACGTTGGTCTTTTCCTTTCTCTTTAAAAATTTTTGATAGTAAGAAATGGCTTCCTTCAATTTATCCTTACATCAGATATACCTTAAAACATGTAAATTATTGGTTCAACTTATTAATGTAAGTATGTATCAAACTATAAAGTTTTTTATTTATGTAGTTTATAGTATAAGGATGCTACAATGAGAGTTAATATTGTTTTGTTGTACTGAATTGATTTTGGTCAGAACTAAAAATTGAAAGGGGCCACAAAAACTGATACTATTAGGAAAAATAAATACAGATACAGAATTTATAAGTAAAACAGTATGTTTATTGATTACTTAATAGTATTATTTATATATAATTTATAAATACATTTGTATATGTGTCAATACCTATTAATGCTATTTACATCATGCTATGCATATGAAGTAAAAGTCAAGGTGCTTTTTCAATTACCATCTGAGATGAAAATTTGATTAAATGATAATGGACTTTGAACCCATTTGAACTAAAACTTCACAAAGGCTTAGTCCAAGATCAGAAACTGGTAAAGAAAATAAAATTGCCATTTTGACATGGCATCTTGATTATTTGAATTTGACTCTAAAAAGTAATGTTTTAGGAGATTAAGCACACACACACAAAAGCACAAGTTGAAATGTAAATGACTTTATTATTTTGAGAAACAAACTTTTCTTGTACTTTATTTAAACCTAAAAAGTTTGAACATGTTATTCATCTGTTTAGTAGGAAATACCTTGTTTCAGTAACAATATAAAAATTGTAATAACTACTCCTATACTGATATAATACAGAGAAAATTTCTATTTTATCATTTATGTAAAATAAATGTTAAAACAATCTCCTTTGATACACTATCATATCAATTTAGTGATTGAAGAAAACTTGCTTTGCATTCTTCATAACTATGACAAATAAATGTGAAGTTTTACATTGGTTGATATAATATCAGAAGTAAAATAGTATGGTTTTGCTGTTTCTTTACCTTTTGCTTATTTAATCCACACGATAATAGTAAATAGCATAGGTCTCCTAGATGCCTATTAGCAGCTATGTCTCACCCAAGCAAACAAATACCATAGTGTGGAGTTAACAAATTAATCACTTAAATCAGATAAGTTCCAAAGGTTGTACTAACAAGATAATATGAATCTTCAGGAAGCAATTCAAATAATAACATTAATATTAAAATTGTGTCCCTAAGAAACAAACTATTCTATTTATCTTTAGATTTTTTAAGACTTATTCCTGAGTGTCTTTTCCCACATATTTCACTACTTAAAATGAACATTTAGGCACTATACTTACCCTCACTGTATTTCAAGTTACTGACTCAGTAGGTTGCTAAATATATTATGTTCTATCATTCGCTGACCTTTAAACTGTAACACGGTGGTTTACCCCTCTCTCTAAGGATCACATCGATGTAGATGATGTTAAAACGGTTAACATCCAGATCCCAACTTGCATGGCTTCTTTCCAAAGGCACCTGTTCTGTAGGTGCACTTTCTCCTTCCCAACGGCCCTTTCCCAGTCCTCCTTTCCCTTTTATGAGGGAGAGACATTCATCCCACATGTTCTAACTCCAGCTGCAGCCCTGGAAGGTACGAACTCTGGGCCAGCCAAGGGATAACACGCAAGATTGGTGGGGATGCAGAGAAGGTAAACGTCTCGGAAGATCAGAAAACATTTTTTTTGGCTCAAGCTCAAGTAACTTTCAAATATTTGTGGGAAAAAATGGAAAACTTGAAAATATATTTTTCCGGTCACTCAACTTTGACAAAGACATTTTAAGATGAAATAGTTGTGTATCATTATTATTATATACTACCACTCCCAATAATTTCTTCATATGAATAATGTTAATTGTTTACAACTTTAAAGATTAAAAATTAGAATTGAATATTCTATATGGGTAATGGTGGGAATCAAATTGCCATTATATTTTTATTCCATGTAATTTTAAAACTGATATAATAATTTAAGTTCAAAATATCCACATACAATGTGCCAAAAATTATACACCATTTATACCTATTGTGATGAAAAAAATTAGATGTCATCCTAAAAAATGTATAAGTGAGTTCCTAGTTTTTCAAAACTCATTTGCAGGCAGTTGAGAAGAAAATGATGAGGACTGCCTTGAAGTGCCTCCAGCACTGTAGACGTCTGCTGACAGGTTGGTGAGCTCATAGGAAGCACTTTGCATATTCATATCGTGGCCCCACATCTTAGTGGAGTGGCAGCAATACAGTTACCGTGTGCTTCCTGAGTGTTCCATGAAGAGGGTGTCATCCTTAAAAGCAGTGTTGAAAATGAGAAAGGTAGAATTTGTGTTCAGAAGTTCTCGGGAGAAAAAGCTCAGAATTCCTGCTAGACCTCACAGCATCTATCACAAGCTTTGGAAGGTTTCTTCACTTTCCTGAGTCTTTGGTCTTCGTGTGTATTGTAAAACTTGATGCAGCGGTATGGTCCACCTGACCGTAGCTGGATGTCGGCACAAGCCAGACTGTGTAGAATGTAATGGACCGTGTTAAGGATTTACAGTTTTTATCCTAAAAAATGTTTCAATAGAAATAGCAACATGGCCATATTAACAAGTCTTTAACAATCTATTTGACTGAAGTCTAAAGAAAAGATTGGAGAGAGCAGAAACATTAGTGGGCGGCCAATTCCAAGGCTGTCACACCAGTCCAGGTGGGAGAATTATTATTACTTGCGCCAGGATAGTGGCAATAGAGAGGGAGATAAATAGATTCGAGAGGATCGACAGGCAAAGGTGTCTGGATTTATTGGCGATTGCAAATGAGAATGATGTGTGGACACCCAGATTTCTGATCTCAATGGTCGGATAAGTGGTTGTACTATAAAACAAGAGAGGCAACCTGGGAGAGAGTCAGGAGAACCAGCTTTGACTCTGAAGGTCGTAACTACGGCTTTGGATGGGTCAAATGCAACGAGTCTTTGGAGCATGGAAGTGAATGTGAGATCGCAACTGGCTAGCTCGGTCTGGAACTCAGACAAGATGTTCCGATGCTATACAATAGTCCTCCCTTATCCATGTGGATATGTTTCAAGACCCCCAGTAAATGCCTGAAACCACAGATTTATGATAAAGTTTAATTTATATGTTAGGCCCAGTAAGAAATTGACAACAATATCTATAAATAAAATAGGATAACTCTATAATATATTGTGATCAAAGTTATGTGAATGTGCTCTCTCTCTGTCTTTCTCCCTCTCAAAATCTCTAATTGCACTGCACCCATCCTTCTTGTGATGATGTGAGATGAGAAATGCCTCACTAATGAGAATTTTCACATTTTTCTTTAAAGGAAGGACTTTACAGCTGCTCTTTGGCATATGCACATTGCCAGTATCGTTATTCTTAGGCTTTGGGGCCACCGTTAAGTAAAATAAGGGCGACTTGAACGCCAGCACCATGATTCTTCAAGTCAATCTGACAACTGGAGGCTGCGTAGATAGTGTGGATATGCGGGACGGCGGGATGATTCACGTCTCAGGTGGACGGAGCACCATGGTACTAGATCGCATCATGCTACTCAGAACAGCATGCAATTTAAAGCTTATGAATTGTTTATTCTGGAATTTTCCATTTAATATTTCCAGACCATGATTGACCATGGATAACTAAAACCATGGGAAATGAATGGATAAGGGGGGACTTCTGTCTATGCTAATGAGAAAGTCATTTTCATAGGATGCTCTGATGGTTTCTACTCTCTCTGAGGTCAGAAGCAAAGCCATGTGCATGGTGGAAGGTGAAGGGAGAGAGCCTGAGCTGGAGAGTCTGAAGAGAGTGGGTAGGTTTGGAAACAGTCACTGTGTAGTGTGGGCAGACATAGATCTAGGGTAACAGTATGCTAACAGCAATTGGCGACCCTCAACCTCTATTCATAGGAAGACTATAAACAAAAATATTTTAATAGAGGTTCTTTTCCATTGCTGGGGAATACAGAGAGCTCACATTAATAACTAGCGTTGTATTTTTCAGTTTCTAGGAGTTCTTTTTGGTTGAGCAGTTAAAACAAAGAAAAATCTCATCATTAGCTAAAGCTTGCTAAGAGAAGATGTGGATTTATATTTGAATACCTTCGATAGAGTTTTGAATCTGAATAGCACACCCCTGCCCCCCCCCCCAAATAAAACAAACTCTTTGGTTGTGAGTGAAAGCGAAACATAAATCAAAGTGAAGCAGGAATTAAAACAAACAAAAATACAATGTCATTAACCATATCGTAAGCTGATGTGTACGTGTGGGAAGTGATAGGGATTGGAAGGAAGAGAGTGCATCAGCCGTCTAGATAAAGGGGCTTTCCTCCAGTCACAGCTGTTGGAGGAAAGACTGGACCTGAGCTTTGGAGTTTTATTTCTGTCTCTGGGCTCAGAGAGGATAAAAGTTGCCTCCAGAAGAGAATTGCCTTATGGAAATGTCAGCAAGAGGCCAAGGTGCCCAGTCTCACTGAGTCGAATCTGAACAGCAGAAGGACATTGATGCCGAAAGGAGCTGATGTAAACCGTGTTAGATGGATCGGCTTTTCTTCTGTGATTTTTCCCCTTGATCTCCTCACTCTTTTCACCTCAAGGACAATGGGAAAAAGTGAGGGAGACTTCCTTTCCTCTCAGGGCAAGCCCAGGAAGCTGGCTTGCATTTCAAATCTGTATGTAGGAAGTGTTCTTTGGAACAGTTATCTAGAAAACAGCAAAACTGGAATCTGGTAGAAAAATGAAATGAAGTGCATTGTAATGCTACAGCAAGATCAACCAATCCCACAGGAAATTCTAGAGCTGAGGTGGCCCTTCAGTGCTGTCTCTAACTGAGACCGGGGAGCCAGGCTGTTGTACTCCGAGGTGACCGATCATTAGAGACCAATCACTAGGGATGGTGAAAGAAGCGGGGCAGCCCCCTTAGGATGACAGTAATTTTTGGAGAGAGCTGCAGGTAGCAAAACTAGTAGCTAGGAGAACTGTGCTTTAAAACTGCGGGGAAACATGAGCAGCATCCCATAATAATTATTACACTTCCCTCAAGGCCACACCTTTCAAAGAAATTCAAGATAAATATTTGGCTAAAATGGTTGCCTGGTGATGAAGCAACAAAAGAACTTCTCTCAAGGGATGAACTTCCACCCTGGAGCTACTTACTTTTCTGCTGTTCATTCTCTCTCTCTCCCTCTCTCTCTCTCCCCGCCCCTTTCTCTCTCCCTTTCTCTAAACTTATCCTTAACAATGCACATGAGAGCTAGGTTTCCAATCATTCCCAATACAGACTAACAGAGAGACTAATACCTTCAAGGGACATTAACTCAAAGGTGAAATTGACTAGATGCACGGTCAGCAAATTCTGTACATGGCAGGTAGCCAGATAAGGAGTATTTGACCCCTACCCAGCCACATAGTCTCTATCCCAATTACTCAACTCTTTCTGATGTGCATGAAATCAGCCACCAACAATGTGTAAAGAAATGTGTTGCTGTTCTACTGAAACTTTACTTATAAATACAGGTGGAGGCCTGATTTTGGCCTATGAGACTTCATTTGCCAACTCCTGAACTAGACACTTGAATAATATAATTACTATAAAAAGAAAATGAAAACATATATCATACAGCACCTAAAGCAAAACTGTTGGAACAGATGGTCCAATATTTTCCTACCAGATATGTTATTCCCCAGAAATAATGAACAACATTGTCAGTATGAATTAAAAACAAAAACTTGCAAGTAAAAGTTGACATATTAGGTATGAGTTAAATAAGAGTTTAAGACTCAATAGATGGAATAAAAGAAGGTTGAATGCAAAGACTAAATTAGTTCACTGGAGTATCAGACCATGGGATTCTCCCCAGAAGACAGAGAGAACATAAAGAGAAATAAATTATGCAAAGAATGGCTAAAAGATGTGGCAAAGTAGTAGGTGTGCTGATATCTTGGTGATAAAGTACCAGCAAGGGATGGGAAAAACAAGATCGCTGGAAAGAAGACTGTTTGAAAGAAATAATGCCACATCTCCTGAAATGAAAGGAAAAAGAAAGACGTCGGGTTGGAAGTCATCATAGATTGCACAGGAGATAGCTAGGAAAGCCTGTACTAGATGCATGAAAAGGTTTAAGAACATAAATTAAAAGGAGGAAATTTTACAGTTTCCAAAAATAACAAATGAATAAAGGTATGAGAATCAGGTAGCCAACATAATTCTTAAAAGAAACTAAAATGTATAAAGTCAATAATATTTCTCACATGTTAAAGGAAAAGATTATAAAATATAAGTTTTATGTGGAGTCAAATTGTTGCTTATTGTCAGTGTAATAAAAATGAGCTAAACATTTAACCTAAAAAAAAACCAGCAAAGAAAAGCAAGAGGTTTTAAAAGCAGAAAAAAACATACTAAGAAACAAAAATAATACAATAAAAATTGAAAAAATTAATAAAGCAAGTGTTTAAAGAAATTAATAAGATAGATTCTGGAAGCCCAATTTAAAAATAGAAGAGAAGAGGAAAATAAAAATATAGAATGAAAGAGGTGACTTACTAAACAACAGAAATTTTAAAATATAATAAAGAGAACATTGTGCCGAACAATTCACTAATGTATGTGAAAGCCCAGGAAAAAAAATGAATAGATTTCTAGACTATAAAATGAGAAAATGGCACCAAAAAAATTGAAAACTTGAAAGAGCCAAATGAATTAAGGAATTTAAAATGATAATTAAAAAACAAATGTCCCCTTCCTCAGTGCCCTAAGCTCAGATGTTTCTACTCCTCCCTTCTAACAAGTTTAAATAATAATTCATTCTTATATTATACAAATCTGTCCAGTATTTTATTTTCAATGATGATGGTATAACAGTTTCCACAATTGGAAAATGAGATACAAGATAAAAAACAAACAAATGAGCATTGCCCAATCACTGATTACTCTTGAACATAAAATATTACATGGTCAATGCAATAAATAAAACAAAATAGAAAATAAATGTAGTGTAAGGCTTGTAAAAATTGTCACTTAGGCAGAATATATAGCCAGGCCACTTCATACAAATAAGAAATTGAACAAAGTGACTTAATTCATGAAAAATTTATACAATAAAGGCATTGTCTTTACACTAAGAAAATCTGCAAAATATAAAATATGACTGATTTTTATTATTATTGTTCATGTCGAACTTCTTCAGGAAGATTATCTTGCCTGGGACCCATGGTTTTCCAATTAGAAAGTTTTGGGGTTTTTTTTAAGTCAATGTGGTTTTGTCATTTCCAAAAAATTATATTATAGCTTATGGAAATGCATATTGTTTTAACATTTACTTAAATTGTCATTTTCAAGCTTTTGGAATTAGCAGGAAATGCACCAGCTAAAAGCCAAAGGGACTGTTGTTAGTTTTTTCTCCATTATTTTTACTTAAGTATGAATGATGAAATTGTTGCAAAAGCAAGCACAAGATAATGTCAACCAGGGCAGACACGAAGTGAGCAGGGATAGAGCATGTCAAAGCTCACCACAATCTACCATGTGCCTCTTTGTGTTTGTATCCTTATTATCTGAACAGACAGTGTAAAATAGGAAGCCCAGAGTCTTATTTATTAGTTTTACTGCCATCATTCACTAGGGAATGTAGAGTCTGCTAAAGAGCCTGGGGTACCGTAGGTAAAATCTGCATAATGGGGACAGTGTTGAATCAAAACTTAGAAGTTGGCATGTTGATTTTCTTTGAAAGAAAAATGTAAAAAATAGAGAAATTTTAAAAAATGAATTATATCAAAATTATTGATATTTGAAAGGGTCTGCTCCACTGTTACTGTAGGCAAATACCAACACAATGATTATACGTGGTTGACTGGCAACAAATAGGAAGAACAGAAGGGACTGTCATTCACCTTCAAGTTTTCAATTTTTTTCTTTTTAGACAATCATACTCACCCCTCCCAAAAGATTTCCCATTTTAAGACCTAATATCCCATCCAAGAACTATACAGATGTTAGAGCATGTACAGTTAAAAATAAGAAGTACAGAATCTGGTACAGCTGGGGATAATTAGTAAAAAACAAGTTTTTGCCAGAAATAAAAGGAAGTTGGGTAGACAGATTTTCCTTTAGCCAGGCTTTGGGAGATCCATGGAAAGAGAACATATTTGCACCCCCTATTCCTTCTCTTCCATCTCATAGTATCTGGCAAAAGAAAACCTATTACATAAAATGTAAAAATCACCCAAGATATTCATAATTTAATTGAGATTCTCTTAATGAAACAGGGATGATACTATAACATTTGAGAAATCAATCATTTTTGAGGTTCTCTAGATCTTTTCAGGCCAATTCTGAAGCACAAACATAGCATTTGAAATTCCTGAGCAGTCACTCCAAATCACTATGTTCTTTTAATTTTTTTTTTTTTTGTACCTGAATGCTAGGATCTGCTGGTTCTACAAATACTAATTACTCCAGTTAGTTCCCACAGAAGCAAATGTTCTCTCAGGTTACGAATTTAATGTGATAATGATGGCTTTGTTACTGTTCCTAATTAGCTAATTATAATAAAGGAAAGGGACGCAAAGGGAATTAGACATTGAACTTAATAAACTGGGGAACATTAGCCTGTTGACTTCGCCAGGAATCTAGTTTCACGCCCTAGGGGATTACAGCGTTGCTCAGCCGAAGGAATTAACACTCCCCCCTCCAGTGCCGGGTTGTTGTGGGGGACAAGGAAAGGAGCTTAACCAGAGAAGCCCGTCAGTCGAACTAGGAGGTAGAACTATCAAAAGCCCATCCAAGCTCAGGAAGTTCATTGGTTCTTTGGAAAAAGCACCTGGTCCATCCCAAACCTAAGCTATTATAATCCTAGGGGAGAAAAGAAGCCCCCACCCCTCGTTCTTTCTTCCCCCACACCCAGGAATGCACTTGCCCCATGCGGTCCTGTGCTCTCTCGCACGGGAGAACGTGACCCTGCTGGTCTAGCAGCTTCCGGGGCTTGCAGAGGACGGCCTGCACTGGGAAAGACTAAGCTTTAATATGAAGCAGAAACTCTGGACGCTGGCTTTTGTTTGGCCCTGCTGAGGACACGGTTGCACTTTTTCCATGGTGGGACAACTGAAGATGGGGAATTGACAGCCCAGGTAGCAGCTTCTATTTTCACACAAATAAATCATCTTGCCATATCACAGTGTCCCCCGTGTGGGTCCTTGGTTGCTTTCCTTGCAATTCCATTGAAAAGCCTGATTTCCACTGACAACAGTTTCATAAAACTGACCACAGCACGATTTTATCCAAGTCAGTAAATAGTGATCACCATCTTCTATGAGTAAGGCAGATGGTTATCAAGGAAAGTAGAGCTTGCTAAGACTTGATTTCTAGTCTCAAGTCCCTTGCAGTTCAGCAGACAAGATGCAGGCCTTTTTCTTAATGATTAAAATAATTCCATGGGTTGGAAATGCTGTGCTTTGGATTTCGCCTGGACTTTATATCATATAAAGAGATATTTTAGCAATTGGTGAACTGAAAACATTTCTAATTGTGTATTTCTTTCCCATTGCCACTGAAACAGAGAGCAAACATTGAGGAAGTTAATAAATGAGGATAACTGATTGAACATACTGTGTATGTATAAACCAGAATGTTTTTATAGATTTATATGAGTCAAAAGAAGTTACACCCAGTCTTTCCATGAGTAGGAGAAACCGAATTTGATCTTCTGAAGCCAACTTAGATTTATGTAGGTTTGTATGTATTTTTCATTGAATTCTTTTGCTACTCATTCAATTAACAATGCTTGTTAACTAAAAAGGTTGAAATTACATTAATCTATGATATCTGGGTAAACAGTTTGGTCTTTGATTTTCTTCAAAGCTGTGACTATAATCTAGATACTCCAACTTTAAAGTCCATAAACTTTAAAACTCACAGGTTCCCTGGAGGTTAACAAATAGCTAGTAAGTCTGCACCTAAGTGTGAGGTAAAGAAATGTGTCTTGTAGTGTTTCTGTTTTTAGTTTCACTGTTTATCTTCCTGACATCCTTTCTTCCTGTGTACTGTTATCTCTCTTACTTTTAAATACTTCTTCCTATTGGATACATTCTTCCTGCTAATTTTTAATGTTGACATTAAGCTTAGACCTGAGGCATGTTCTTTGCTTAATCTTCAAGAATCAGGAGAATAAACAAAGATTAATATAATGTTGATTTAGTGAACTGCTTAGATATGATCTCAGGGCAGTTAAACTTTGTACATATTTCAATAATTCAACACAGGAGCTGAAACATTTTTCTAATTTTGTATCTATAGTATTCTGAATATATGAATAAAGCATTTTTCACATGAAACATTATTTTTAAAAATTTCTAAAACTTGTTTTGGTATAGAACATCTTTGATTATAGCTTTAATAAAATTATTGTATTCACATTTTTTTAAAGATTTTATTTATTTATTTTCAGAGAGAGGAGAAGGGAGGGAGAAAGAACGATGTATGGTTGCCTCTCACATGGCCCTCACCGGGGACCCAGCCCGCAATCCAGGCATGTGCCCCAACTGGGAATCGAACCGGGACTCTCTGGTTCCCAGCCCGCACTCAATCCACTGAGCTACACCAGCCGGGCATGTATTCACATTTTTTAAAAACTATTATTTCTTATTCCAGCAGTGATAATGGAAACAGACTCCTCTACATTCTAGTTTCTTGAAAATGTTAAAAAAGAATCTATACATCTTTTATATATTGTTTGAATGAAACTACAGAAGTCTTCAAAATTATACAAAGACTAGCTTACAGCAACTGTATTTCCATCCACAAATATTTAGAAAGTGTCTACTTTGTGTCTAAATATGCTTTTTTTCATAAATTAAAATTGTGATTTAAGAATATTTAGCCCTTAATATAGTTGATCATATCAAAACTCCCAAACAAAAATCAACATCTGACAATTGACGCTTACTTTATTTAAAAGCCACAGGTAGAACATTCCAAGATCAAATACTGCTTACTGCTGGGGAAATTCCTTTCTTTCTAATGCAGCAAGCATTCAGGCCTGACACATGCGTGGCAAAGACCGCCGGGTTGCGCAATGATCCAAACCCCCGCCAATTCCTTGGCCCAGGACTCCTGAAAACTTTACGTGCTCCCATGGAACTTGGCCCCTGCCGTGCTCTTTAAAACAAAATAGTCCTGACTAACTGCATTCCATCACTGAAGAACAACTCTGACTCCAGGCAATCACTCATCACCCAGGCCCTGTCCTTATCGCCACCATTTGTACAAAACAGGGAGCCTGTGTCCTTCTGGCTCCTCATTTCATCAGGGACAAGTTCCAGATGGTAATCTTGTTTTGCATTTTCTCCTCCCATTTTGGATACCTATCTCTGTCAGTCATGTTAAAGTGACTAACAGAATGTTTAGATTTCTTGCAGTGTAGGTGACAGTTTACCTATAGCAATTATTAATAGGTACATTTCCTCATATTCTCTCACTTTTAACAGAAATGAGTTGGTAATTATTTATAAAGAACTATCGTTGTTTCCTTAGTAAAATCAGTCCAGGTCAACTTCTGGTCCATAACTTATAATAAATAAATGACATCGTAGTTAGTTTTGTTATGATAGATCTTATTATTTCCCAAAAATGGCAATAGTGCATAATTCTCTTTTCAGGGGGAAAGAGTTAAAAAATATAAACTTCAAGTGCCGAAGTGAAATCTTAGCCATAAAGATTTCTCCACCCTCTGTCTTTGAAAGGTAGAGTCTAATTCCCCTCCTTAATGGCTTGTTTAATCAATAGAATGAGCAGATGTGACATTCTTAGACCTCTCAGGATGCTCGGAAGAAGCCTCGAAGCTTCTACTGTATTTGTCAGAACACTGGCCTCAGATTTGTGAGAAGCCATGTAAACAGTTGAGCGATCCTGAGGCCTTCTGCTGGAGAAGCCACATTAAGAACACTGAAAGAGCCTCAGGTGACCCAGCCCTGAGGGTTTTGCATCATCCCAGCTCAGGCCCCAGTCATTGGGGCTCAGATATGATCCATCTGTATGTAACCCTATATAATAAAGTGCAGATTCGTAAGCAAACTCAGTGATTGTTGTTATTTCAAGCCATAAAGTATTTATTTCTGGAGGGAATTGGTAACTGAAACATCTTCTGTTATCATCTATTGGTTATATGAGGTTGAAATCACCCAAGTTGTTGGAAAGTTTCTTTGTCCCATCTTCCCTACGTAATAACATGATTGGAGCCATTATGAAGCCAGATTGTGAATCAGGTAGAACTTTTATGACTTTTATATCTGCTGTCTCAAGTGCCCATGTACATATTCTCCACTGATTGCATCTCCTACTCACTCTGCAATTTAACAGGGACCTGGTGGTCCCCATGGACTGCTTCTCCCTGACTTTTCCAAAGAAATCCTGCACTCAGAAAAACATAATCTTAAATGTATCTATTTTTATCCATTTGTAGTTGTGACTGGTAATTTCTACTTGATTATCTCTTTTAGGATTGATTCCTCCAGTCCACAAACGTCGTTTTCTTTTCTTTCCATCTTTATATCTGTTTCAAACTAGATTGCTTTCACAGTACTTTTGCTTATCTTCCCCTTACCCATGCCATTCTGCATACTGCAGCCGGAGTTTTTCTGAAATGTATATGGATCCCATCACTAACCTCCTTCCCCAAACCTCCCTCCCATACATCCTATACTCTGCCATACATACACATGCCCTCCAAAATAAATAGTCTAAACTCCTTAAAATATCCCATGTGATAGTTAAAGAATTTGTCCCTGATTACTTTTTCAGCATTTCTTACTATTACTCTGCACTCAGCTGGTGCCCTAATGCTATGAGAAATACTCATAGCTCTTCAAACTGAAGGTGTACACTCTCTTCTCCATGTCTCTACACAGATTTCTATCATGAGTTTCTTTCCAGAATACTCCAATTCTCTTTGCCTTTCTTCATACTTTTTCACCTTCCAGTTTCCCCCTATACCTTGGTAAAAACAATTACTGCAAAAAGACTTCTAGACTCCTCTCTCTCAATATCGATAATAGAATCTTTCTATTTAATTCAATAGATATTTCATTCAAAGCTATAAATACCTTTGCAATAACCTTCAATTTTACTATTTAATTGTCCTAAATATTTAAATTCTAATAGAATGATTTAGTCGCCATTCTTTGGAATCTCAGTGCCCCTGGACACAGTGGGCATCAAAAAGTCTATTAATGGATTAATCTGTGAATGAATGATTATTTTGTGCAGCCATTTTGTGTCAGTGGCAGTGCAGCAGATCATGTTTTTTATTATTACTAAGCCTTTTCCATTTCATTTAGTTACTTTGCCATCAGAAACAACTTGTCAAAACACAGAAGGACCTGCTGACACACCATTCTGTTATCTGTACAGTCATAGGCTGCACAAGTACGAACTGGTGCATCTGCTTTATAATTTCAAATTAATACAAGTGTCACAATTAGTTCATGTCTAAAAATAATAATATTTGTTATTATTATTGCTAACTCTAGCAATACAAGTCCCAAAAAATAAGTCAAACAAGGCATCTTCGGCTATCCTGGAACTTCACTGGTATTGCGGTAGATTACTTCCACACTCCATTTTAATGAAATATGAACCTGAATATTCAAAAACGTATCTTTTATATTTTCCCTTTGGAAGTACATATGAATGGCTAAGCCCTAGGGACTTGGCTTTGTTTTGTCTTAATGAAAGAAGAAATAAGCACATTGAACAATCAGGCATTGTATGAAGCACTTTACAGGCATGATTTCATTTCATCCATGCAATGTCATGTGAGGTGGGCATACGATTATGGTCTTGGTCCTAAAGAGAAAAAGGAGCAGTTAAATATCTTGACCACGGCAACAACGCTAATGAAGTAGTGGAACTTGGCAATGTGACTCCGAATTCTGTTCTTAACTCTTAAAATACACAGGGTAAGTGTTTTTACCCTTTTTATTTGAAATAGTTTGGTTCTTTATGTGTTTCCCCATGGCGCTGAGCAGTAAAACTTTACAATGCAAAGAGACTAGGTCGTTTTCCTAAGAGGCAACCAGGGAGTGGGGATTAGGGCTAACTGCTTCCACTCCACAGTCTGGTTGTAGAGAGTGGTCGCAGGTGAAAGACCGTCCAGCTAATAGGAGACAAAAGAAGAGAAAAAAGTGGGCGATAATCCTATCTTTAAGGGAAAAACAACAGAAAGTTTGCCTAGGCCTAAGGGCTTTCCCCTCTAATTAAAGGAAATAAAAATAAAATAATAATAATAGAAATCCACACCTTGTTTTATATTCTTTTTCTTGAAATACCAGACATATTATATTTCTACTATTATTTAGTACTTGCACTGGAAAATGCTGTTTAGATTAAGGCCATGACGGAAATTCAATCTTTTACATGTAGCCCTGTGAGAACCTGTATGTTCTGATTTCCTTTATTGTCATCCACTAAAAATATGCATATATGCACTCATGCCCTTACTTCAGTGAATGGAAAACAAAGATAAGGACAAGTGTAGTTCAAACATTTGCGATTTTCTTGTTACCTTAAATAATTTGTGAACCCAGATTCTACTGGTATTTGATTGCAATCCAGTAACTATTTCTTTAAAAGTGTATGTTAACATTTCCTTATAAATATTTTGGAATAATTAAAGCAGGCTGAAGCTCAATTATTTTCTATTAAAGTACAAGTGAGCTATTTCACCCTGGATACTAGCTATTAGATGATGTTTGTATTCAAGTTTTAGGACCCCTTTAATGTAGAAATTACCTTACAAGTGGGATTTTTAGGCCATAAGTAATTTTCTCAAATGGGAACTTACATTCTATTTAGTAACAAACTGCTAAATTGAGGATACAACCTATAATAAAAGCCTTTTGAGTACATTTTTTCCAATGAAAATACAAAAAGTTGTGCTGACATAATTGTGATCTTATATTTATGAATTATAACATGAAGGAATAAATTTTTAGTCTTCCTGTTACATTTTTGCTTTTTTTCCAATCCAGAATTATAGAGGAGTTGCAAGGCAATTAAGAGCGTTGCATGGAGCATTCAGGCACAGCACTGGAATTTTAAAACAGTTTAAAGGCATTTTGAATAGTAATATACTGTAATACACCTTTTAAACTCTGCATGGACTTTAAAATCTTTCATGGGGAATTCCCAAGTTACCACGATAAGGTAAAGGTCTGTTTTCTTTGGGGAATATTTTTCGGAAAAATAACTCAGTTTGATTTTCATGGAAAAAAATATCTAAATAGTAGTATTGCTGTTTCAATTCTGTCACATTTCTTTTTGTGGGTATTTAAAAGTAAATGAACAGGATTATGTAAACATTATGTTTTGGCTTCTCCTGAATGTTAGAAAGAAACAGTGTGTAAGTAGTGACGTACGTGGGTTTTACATAAAGAGATTTTGCTGTTTTTCAAGCCAGATATAGCTTTTGTATCAACAAATGGGACACAAATCTCCTGTCTTAGACTTGGAGAGAAAAATCTTATATTACCTAAGTAAATTCTTTGTATTTCAGGTATGTTAGTCAGAATATTATATATATCAAATGCTACCAAAATTTAATTTTATTATGCATTCAAGTTAATAAAATAAGTAACAGTTATCTACAGGAATCGTGGAAGACAGAACTTTTACTCTGAGAGACCTGCCAAAATAGAGATTTATAGGTGAGAGTGAAGGTCAGTATCCAAGCAGGTCATTCTCCCTTTCTGTGAGGTAGCCGTTATGTGGCACTGTAGGAGAGGTAAACCAAGGTCTGAGCATGACTTCCACTCAGAACTTTGCATACTATTACATAGAGACAGTGACTAAGTCATGAAAATGTTGCAGTTATAACTTCTTCACCAAAACTGTGAGTTTACTTTCACAGTAGACTTCCAACCAAGTATACAGGGTGGGGCAAAAGTAGGTTTACAGTTTTTCATAGAGAAAAGAATACTGTAATTAATAATAACCCAAGAATAAACTCTGTGTTTCACGCACTCACAACTGTAAACCTACTTTTGCCCCACCTTGTAATAATCTCTTCTCAACTTTCTGTATAATCCTTTGGTCTTTTACCACTTTATCTTGAGTTATGTTAGTCTTCTGTTTCTCTCCGTCTACTCAGACACTTGCAGTTACCTTCCAGCACACCAGGGAGCTCTCTACAGACTCTTGAAGCATATTCTTGCTTTCATTGCTTACTTGCTTGCTTTCACAGTTGATTATGCTGAGGTGGCCAAGGAAGAAAGAACTACTGTCAGTAGTGCAGGTCATTCCTAGGGTGAGCCGCTAACGTGATTCAGTCTGAGAGTCCCTTTTTGTGCATTCACACCCAAACTCTTAAGCAATGATGTCAGCATTAACCTAGAAATAAAACAAGTAAAGGGCATGCAGAAAACCGAGCTAGGGTTTACTCCATGAGATATTTAGACATTCTTAAAACAGGGCAGTTTTGTTTGGAGAAGCCAACAAAATGGAACTCATAAATCCATCTCAGAATAGCCCGAAAAAGGATCTTTGGTCTAAATATTATTTGTGATGGTATGAAATTCCCCAAATCAGATGAAATAACCATTAAAAGGAAATATGTGTAGCTAGAAAGTAAGGAAACTTACAATGAGTTTCTACAACATAGACTGAGTGTCTGCTTCTGCATGCCTCTTTCTTTCTTCATCTCTAGGGTAATGCTGAAGTCATTGTTTAAATGTCTGAGTGTCAATGAGAATGACCATTTCACACCACATATTTCCAACCAACCTGTCATCTGGCAAGTAGCTGAGAACGCCTCTTGAGATCTTTCTCTGCAGGACAGTGATGATCTCTCACCACCCATCTGTCCCGCAGTGTCTGGTCACCTGCCACTGGTGACTCCGGCACTCAACAGCCGGTGCCTGTGTGTGTTTGTCTGTTTGGAGTGCAACACTTCAAGCTGTCCTGTTGCTGAGATAGGGAATATGTTGACGAAAATGAAGTCTAGAGGTACTGTTTACACACTGTCAATAGAGGTAAAAATCCAAGCTATACAGACAGACAATAAAGGGGCAATGGGCATAATAAGGAGCATCTTCACCTCAAGGGTTTGGTATATGCCCCACTGCCATGTGTCCCTGTATATGAAAAGAAAACATTTAGCTTGCATAAAATATTAATGCCATCATCAGGTTAGATAAAGAATAGCAAAGAAAACTGATGAATTTCAAATGTTGCATTTTGAATTTAGCAAAGCCTGTTTCATTAGTAATGGTATCAGGAGGAAATCAAACTGCTAATCAATATTTTTCCCCTAGAAAGGAAGGACCAAGAAATCATGAGCTTTGAATGCCATAGCACATTGGTTAGTGAGGAAACTATGTCCTGACATTAGGTAGTGGTCTTGACATACACCCCACTCCATCATTCTTGGAATTACTTCTGCCTATGACTCACTGATGGGCCACCTATGAGTGAGGAGTTGCATAATGGAGAGGAGAATGCACGTGTATGTATTGAAGCCCTTCACTTTCTTCCATCTTCTCCAAGTACCGATGTCCTTGTCCAACTAGCTCTAAGAGTCAAATCTCAGTTGCTCACTTGGTTTACTGAAAGACAATGAAAGAATTATCCTCATACCAGTTTTTAAAAATGTAATAACTTTATGGTTAGAGGATAAATACACTAAACTTTTATTTGCATAATATGAAATTTTGTTTATCGTAATAAATATTTCAAATCAAATTAGATATAGCATAAGTAAGAGGTTTGTTTAAATCTAATAATTATCATGAAAGTACAAAAGGCAAGCATCAAAAGCTTAATTACAAGTTAACTGTTTCATTATGTTTGGAAAAAACTCTGACGATTACACAGACAATCTCCTACAATGGGTTTGTTCCAATTTTTTTAAAACTGAGGCAATTTGAAAATTCTCATTAAATTTTGAATTTAGTTATTTACAGGTAAGGTTAACCATAGATATCAACAAATGAGCATAAAACAGAATTTTTATTGTATGAACGTTTGTTGTACACCTTATAACGCAAACACACTTCTTCCAATGTATAGATATTTGGAGCACAAACATAGACATGGTGGATATATGTGTCACAATACAATATAAATTATAAGGCTGGAAATGTTTCCTGAATTCTCCCAAATGGCAGGCAGCCAAGGTCAAACTCCACGCCTCAACTTTAATCTCAGCCACTTCAAAGACTCTGCGCTCACACACTGACACACTGACTTGGATTCACATGGCCTTGCCCAGCAGACTGTTCCGGTTGAGTTCCCAGGACAGCTCTTCCCCCGACCACCCCCACACATTCCCTAGTCTGTGCCTGACCGGAACTGAAGGTGCTGTTCAGATGGTGCCTGGAAAAGCAGGCGCTAGTCTCTATGTCCTGAACCACAGAGACCCACAGTCAGTTCTCCCAAGCGTTCTCTTACATGGTCTTCTTACCGACTTGGTGTAAAGAGTAAGAGCATCCACATCTTTTTCCCCACTTTCTATCGGGCAGACAATTATCAAAGAAAGCAGTGATTACACACTCTTGGCAAATTCAGTGTATACTTATTATTCAAGTATGTCTGAGTAGAACATATGCATACCTATCAGCAATATCAGCAGTCTTTCAACCCATTTTAATCACCCATTGAGTAGAAAACAAGACAGACATAGCACACACACCCACAATGTTCAAACGTGGTGTCAGCTAAAAACATTTTGTACTAATGATGAACAATGTTGTACTTTATCTCACATAACAAATGTTTACTTCAAAAACTGGGTAGATTTTTTTATATTTTATACGCTTTATTCATACAAAAAACATGGAAAATAAGCTGAAATTTTAAAATGGCAGTCTCATTTTTCCCCTTCTTCCCTACCACCCCCAAGCACACATAGAAATAAAGAGAAAGAGAGAGAGAAATGAAGTATAAAAAAATCAGTGAAGTGAGGAAGAAACAGGTTCTTCCTGGACAAGTCTAAAGTCATTTTGAAGTAACTGAACACAAGCTACTCCTCAAAAAAAGAGGACACACTTCATCTTTAAAACTGTTAATTTTGATTTTTTTTCTACATTACAAATCTGTTGCTTGTTTCTTTATCAGTGAGGCCTCTCAAAATACAGACACACTTGGAAAAAGAACCCCAGGACGGTTGCTCCTAAGAAGCTGTCGCCTTCTCTGGAAACTTCCAGTGAGCTGAGATGTTCTCACTGCAGCCGGAAGGACACCCAGGCCCACGATATTCTTCCTTCTGTTTGTCTTTCCCTTCCCGTTTTCCAGACTGTTTCATACAGCAACTATTCAGATTTTTTTTTTAAGATATTTTCATTAGCTATGGCTTCCAAAATTTTGGTTAAAATGGCAAGCTAGCTGAGCAAGCAACATTTTGGTCTTTTCACTTTATTGGGCACACCAGCCAATTGCTGCCCCTCCCCCACCCCCTTGTCCCAGCACCAGGATGGAGCCTTCCCTGGATGGGGCATCCGGCTGACTGGCCACGGGCCATTTCATCGCATGCCACACAACTGGGCCCTTGGAATCTGAAACCTCACCTTCATTTCAAAGCATCAGGGATATTTCCTCCAAGCTCTAAGAATTGTTTCTTTCCTTTCTGTTCTTTTCTTCCTCCTCTTTTTTTCTTTTCTCAGTTCCTAAGAGCAGTCCGAGCTACACATATAACTAGCACCACTAGAAAACACAAGTAGATTCCATGCCTTTTAATTCATCTCCTAGTTCCCTCCCTGGCTGACTCCATGATTTTGGAGAAGTCATTTAAATTCTCTTAGCTCCTTGTAAATTTATCTGCAAGATGAGGCTTATTCTATAATAATAAGGCTGTGTGAGGAGCAAATCAATGGTGTCAGGATCACTGTCAGGTCACAGGCCCCTCCCTCATCCACGGCTGACCAAAATGCAGGGGGAATGAGCTCAAGGGACCCAGCTAAATTGTTCTCTTTTCTTCTTAAGGTTGGTATCATCACAGTGGGTTTTTTAAAGGCCAAGTGAAAACACAGATGCCTTTTTAAAGCTTCATCTCCATTAAAATAGCCACAACAAATGATGATATCCATAACAGTGCTCCGTTAATATTTTAATCTATAAATCAACATTTCAGAACTCTGCCCTGTAAGAGATAGCAATTGTACATGCTTATCTTTGCAAATTTAGAATTTAATAGCTTCTAATCTATGTGCACAACCTGAAAAATGTTATCACATTTAAGGCCCACATGGAAAGGTACTTTTAAGACATACCAGTTACAGTTTATACACAAGAGCCTGTCCCTTTTTAAATGTCATTTCCATTAGTATCTTATATCAGAATCACAAGTGAAATGAACACACTGTAACCTAGTATTTTAAAAGGTTATGCTGAAGGAGTAGAGAGGCTTAAATTAGTTTTCCCTGTCCTTATCCAGTAGGCCTTTACCTCAATAGGATTTCCTATAATTCTATCTTAATCCACGTCTCTACGGGTGGACCAAACAGACCACAACACAGAAGAGCCTGCCAAGTGGCTCCCTGCCAGGAGCCCTTTCTAGCCTTGAAGAGAGACTTCAGCTGAATGATTGCACAGCGATCCAAATCAATCAGGGAAGCAAAGAGCAGACATATCTTATGCTCTGCAAAGATCTATCTGGTCAGTCATGTGCAAACACTGCCCTAAAATGGTCAGAAGGTTAGCACGTCAATCATTTACTAGACTGATTCAATGTTTGAAATTAATGTTAAGAATAAATCATTTCAAGGAATTTTTCTCCATAAGCAATACTAATTTGATATGAGAGGAACTGCACTGCAGATTTTATTGCCGGAGACTCGATGTAGAGAATTATTTATAAGGTCTAATGGAATCCATAATTATGTTTTGGGGACTATGAATTAGCCAAAGATAATAAAAGTATTTTCTAGCAATACCAGTTAAATGGAAGTATAAAGTTAAATGAAGGCTGAAAGCCTACACAATGCCACCTTGCCCTATTGCTCAATACTATTGAAGCACATTATAGAAGTTTCATAGATAATTCCTAATGAACTATTTTACTGGAAATATTTGTACCACAATCTTTCCTTACCCTACACTTTGGCTACTATTAAAAGACTGGAAAAATGTATTATTTATTTTAAGTCCAATATGTGATCATACTGGGTAAAATGGAGATAGACAGTTAAGACATCTATTACAGTAAATATTATTCAAAATTCATATCACTTAGAAATTTTAAGTCTAACTTTCAGCTTGATGGAATTTAACATTACTGGATTTAGATTTTTTTTTCACTAGGCAATGATTTTGGCTATAAAGATCATGGCTGAAAATACCAAAAGGAGACCAGAATTTTATAGTGAATAAAAGTGTTGTTCTAAAAAAAAGTTGTCTTTTTAACACAGGACTTAGAAAATGCAAAACATCTTATTTGAATTTGAAGGTTAGTTTCTAAATCTCTCCATGTGGAATTTATCAGGATATAAATCAATAAAAATGAGTGAATTGAATGGATAAAATGAAAAAATTATTACTAAGTCAGGAATTAGTTTTCTGTTAAATAGACTCAAGAATTTGTATGATCACTGCACAATCACTTAAATATTTACCAATTAAAACTAAAAATTTTGCACTGTGTGTGAAAGACTTTAAAGTATGAGATATACCATGTTATAATTTATTTAAGAAAATGAAACTGAAGTGCAGAAAAATAAATTAACCAACTCTGTGACATTGTCCGCAGTGAAATGTCTCCTACTTCAGTCTATGAGCTACAGGTCCCCTATAGGAAACTAGCTCAGCGTCTTCAAGAGCTCACCCACAAACACAAATATCTCCAGATGGATGCATCCCTGCCTTCCTCGTATCACCTTAAAAAAAGAAGAGAGCCTCTGGAAACTTTTCTCTGAATTTAATGTCTGGGAAAATCCTCAGTCCCTACCCTTTTATCGAAGCATCAGCAGGTGACGTTGCAATCTAATATAATTAGAAAAACAGAAGTTATTCAAAGCAATTTCCTTAAAACCTCTCCTTGAGCCATATAAATTTCTGCATCTTTAAGCATAATGTTATTTCTATATCTATCATTCTTCCATCCATTTATCTGTCTATTCTTTCTTTTTTTAATATATTTTACTGATTATGCTATTACAGTTGTCCCATCCCCCCCACTCCCCTCTGCCCTGCACACCCCCTCCCACCCACATTCCCCCACCCTTCAGTTCATGTTCATGGATCATACACACAAGCTCCTTGGCTTCCACATTTCCCACACTATTCCAAACCTCCCCTTGTCTATCCCCTACCCACCACCCACGCTACTTATTCTCTGTACCCTTTCCCCCTCTCTCCCCCTCTCACTCCACTGTTGATAACCGTCCATGTGATCTCCATTTCTGTGGTTCTGCTCCTGCCCCAGGTGTCTGCTTAGGTTGCTTTTGTTCTTGTTTTGGGTGTGGTTTTTAATAACTGCGAGTTTGCTGTCATTCCACTGTTCACTTTTTCATCCTCCCTTTCCTAGATAAATCCCTTTAACATTTCATATAATAAGGGCTTGGTGTTGATGAACTCTTTTAACTTGACCTTATCTGAGAAGCACTTTATCTGCCCTTCCATTCTAAATGAAAGCTTTGCTGGATAGAGTAATCTTGGATGTAGGTCCTTGCCTTTCACAACTTGGATTACTTCTCTCCAGCCCCTTCTTGCCTGTACGGTCTCTTTTGAGAAATCAGCTGACAGTCTTATGGGAACTCCTTTGTAGGTAATTGTCCCATTTTCTCTTGCTGCTTCTAAGATTCTCTCCTTATTTTTAATCTTGCGTAATGTAATTATGATGTGCCTTGGTGCGTTCCTTCTTGGGTCCAACTTCTTTGGGACTATCTGAGCTTGCTGGACTTCCTGGAAGTCTATTTCCTTTGCCAGATTGGGGAAGTTCTTCTTCATTATTTTTTCAAATAAGTTTTCAATTTCTTGCTCTTCCTCTTCTCCTTCTGGCACAACTATAATTCAAATGTTGAAACGTTTAAAGATGTCCTGAAGGTTCCTAAGCCTCTCCTCATTTTTTTTGAATTCTTGCTTCTTCATTCTCTTCTGGTTGAATGTTTTTCTCTTCTTTCTGGTCCACACCATTGATCTGAGTCCCAGTTTCCTTCCCATCACTATTGGTTCCCTCTACATTTTCTTTTATTTCTCTTAGCATAGTCTTCATTGTTTTATCTAATTTGTGACCAAATTCAACCAATCCTGTGAGCATCCTGATTACCAGTGTTTTGAACTGTGCATCTGATAGATTGGCTATCTCTTCATTGCTTAGTTGTATTGTTTCTGGAGCTTTGATCTGATCTTTCTTTGGGCCATTTTTGGGGGGATTGGTGTGCATGTTACAAATAAGGGGTGGAGCCTTAGATATTTACCCAGGCAGGGCAAT
The DNA here is from genome assembly GCA_004026765.1 of Micronycteris hirsuta. NCBI lineage: Eukaryota > Metazoa > Chordata > Mammalia > Chiroptera > Phyllostomidae > Micronycteris > Micronycteris hirsuta. Next base: position 7,936 of record PVJI01016711.1, on the reverse strand, counting down.
CCACATGGATGAGTTGTGGCGCTATCTGTGGGGAAGGGGTCTGAGAGGGAATGGTGACTGTTTGCTCCACTCTCTGCCGACTTTCAGTCACTTCCCCCTCTTCCCACAAGCAAATTGATCCCTTCTGTGCAGATTCCCACACAGGCAGGCTTGTGTACATTCTAGGACCCTGTGGGTCTCTCCAACCAACTCCCCTGTGAGGCTGGGAGTTCCTCCTGCTGCCGCCTCAACCCCCACAGGTGTTTTCAATCAGGTTTGAGGCTTTATTTCCCTGAGCTGGAGCACAGTCTGTCTCACTCCCCAGCTGTTCCTCCCGGTTTATCCGAGATCAAATGTGGGACCACTGGTCTGCCAGCCATAGCCCCACTGGGTCCACCAGTCACTGCCTTGCCAGGAGTCCTCTCCACCTGGCTGCCCATCTCCACCCCGCCTACTGGTCTGGATGCATGTGTCTTCTTTAACTCCTTGGTTGTCGGACTTCCATATAGTTTGATGTTCTGTCAGTTCTATTTTTTTGTTTTTAAATTGTTGTTGTCCTTCTTTTGGCTGTATGAGGAGGCACAATGTCTACCTACACCTCTGTCTTGGCCCAGAAGTCCCCTTGTCTATTCTTTAATCTAATATTGATACATATCTTTCTGTTCTCATGTATGTATATACATATTTATCATAACTATGGCTTAACATATTTATCAGTCTGTCTATGTTCAATCAGTCAATAGCTTGGCCTCAACCATCATTTTCTACCTTTAGTTTTACCCCTGAGAAAACTTATTCAAAGGCTTTTTAAAATATTGCATTCAATTTATGCATTTGCTATACTTGGACTCTTATACCTTGAATATTTTTAAAAATCTGTCACTTTAAATGCAACACATGTTCTAAAAATCTATTGAAATTAAACATTCCCCCTTCCTTGATATTATAACTTATTTAGAAATCTGTCCATGTATATCTATTATACAATTTTATGTATTCAATTTTGTTATCTAGCTATTTGTGAATTTGTATTATTCTACCAATAAATGGAACCCTCCTTGAAGGTTAAGTCTCTTGCTATATTCTTTGGTTTTGTATGTTATATAATGTCAAATAGAGAATTCTGAAAATAGTGGGAATTTAGTACATGTTAACTGGACAATTTAATTTGTGTCTTAAAATTCGTTTCGGAAAAATTTCAAGTTGGATTGCATTGCTGGGACAACCTAGATTCAAGAACAATCACTAAGGATTTCTGATAGCAATCCACGAACACATTGGTATATATATGGCTGAATAATGGAGATGTGAGAGTTGAAAAAGTAAATGTAAATATACAATGTTTCCAAAAATATGATGGGATTACATGACAGAATGGATATACATAATAAAGGACAGTAAAAGGTCAAAGGTGATTTTGTTAACATAACTAGCCTGGGAAACTGGTTAAGTAGTCCCACAATGGGTAAATGATGTCGAGGTAGGTAAACCATACACCATTGCAATAACTGGGTTCCATGAGGGATCGAGTGTGGGGTGACAGGAGGCAATGACAAAGGCATATAAAGAAGAAGCGAAGGACCCAGGGGACAAGCTAGCAGAGGTGTTCAATTTCTGTTTAAGGAAATCTGAAAAGGGGACATGTTTTCAGAAGGAGTAAGTGATCAATAAGGGAACCAGATTGAGTGATCAAAAATCATGAACAGCTTGATATTAGCAAGAAGGCGATCAATGTTCAGCTCATACAGTACTATGGCAGCGTTGTTATCTCCTCTCATTAAATATAAACATTTTTAATAACAGAAGATAATGTATCTTCACTCTGTCCATCCATTCTGTCATGTAATTCCATTTTATTTTTGGAAATATGTTTTAAAACATATCTCCTTCGGTCCTTTTTAAAAATATATGACTTTTCATATAAATAGTCTTCTCCAGAGAGCCAATTAATAGTTTCACATATATAACTGGATTATGTGTGGAATAATATATAAAATAAAACTGGTTATATGACAAAATTTGATATGTTTTAGTCCTCCGTTCATGCTCTGAAAAGTTTTATATCAAGCAATATGGGTCCTGCTTTTAATCTCATCTCTGAATTCTTTCTTGATTGAAAGTATCACTGCAGCCTGGCTGGTGTAGCTCAGTGGATTGAGTGTGGGCTGCGAACCAAAGAGTTGCTGGTTCAATTCCTAGTCAAGGCACATGCCTGGGTTATGGGACAGGTCCCCGGGGGGGGCCATGTGAGAGGCAACCACACATTGATGTTTCTCTCCCTCTCTCTTTCGCCTTCCCTTCCCCTCTCTTTGAAAACACATAAATAAAATCTTTAAAAAATGAAAGTATCATTACATAATGTTTAGATGTTTGGTTTAGCTATTAAGGTTTAAAATAACTGACTTGAAACAAAAAAGAACCTAGCAAGCCAGAAAAAAAATGTCTATCACTTTTGATGATGGCTTTATTTGCTTTTTTTTTTTTTTGGTCAATTCCCCGATGAGATTCACTAGAGCACAATAGAGAGTCTATGTTTTCTAGTCTTCAGTCATTAGTCTATTACCTGGTAGCACACTCATGAGAGGCCCTCTTCTCCCTGCTTTGTATATGTAACATTTTCTATCAATTTAGTGATCATTAAACCAGTCTTCCTTCCCCACCTTTTGAATCAATATAACTCACACTCAGATGATACTGAGTGTGAAAGTATTAGAGCATGAATCTCCAATAAAACATGAAAATTAAGGGCAATTGTGAGAAAGTAGAAGAAATTATATCCACTGGGTGGTGATACTTTAGGCTATAAGAATTTCAAACCATTTATATTTACAGTTAAACGTGTTGCCTTGTATATTAGTCAGGTTCTTCAGAGAAAAAGAAGCAATAGGATGTGTACATGTACAGTTGACCCATGAGCAATTCATTGGGGCAGGGCAGCGGGTCAAAGAATGCAGTTAGAACATGGAGTCAGGAAATCAGGCACAGAGGAACCAGGTGGAAGTGAGGACTTTTCTTGAAAATAAGCTATAGGACCTAACTGGTTTCAAGCAGGGCAGAAGCTAAATTACTAAGATTGAGGCATAAGGTCAAATATTTGCTATTAGCAAATGATTAATTTAATAATTCATTATATGACTCCTGAAAAAAGACATGTCCCTAAAGATGGTAGCTGTGTCTGAGATCTGAGTAAAATAACTCAGCAATCGAGAAACATGAAACAAGGAGCTAGGAAATGAGGAGCTAGGACGTGAGTTAGGTTTGGAATATCTAAGGTTCTATCAACTCAGTCAGTGACTGTACAAGGGCATTGTAGAACATTTTGGTTTCAACATGGCATTTAAAACCCATCTGAGAATTGTTTTGAACTATAAAATAACAATATCTTAAATGAGGTAGAAATTGGTTATCTCCCGGAGACATGTTTGCCTTTCATTTATTTTTTGATTCTTTTAAGTTACAATCCTTTAAGAAATGTTGTTACCTTAGACAGGAGTATTACGATTAGTGCAACATATTTTGTGGAAATTCACAAACAGTGAGTGCTTCCTCATTCCTAAGATAGAAAAGATTGTATATACAAAGGTCGGCAGAACTTATGTAATGATCACATCTAAATCTACCTTAATGATAGTATAATTGGGCACTGTGGAGGCTCCCTCATGCACTTTTTTAGTTATATCTTTCTGCACTAGCTATCCCCTTAAAAAACCCTAGTAATGTATACCTTCACTGTTACAATTTTACTCTAATTTCAATTTCTATTACAGATTAAATATATCACAATTTATAAAATTATCCAGAGTATAAAAAAATCTATAATAATATAGCTTTTGGACATTGCAAAGAGATTCAGGAACTTTATATCATCTCAAATTCGCAGAGCATATAATTTTCCCCATAAAATATGGACTAGACATAATAGAGTACCACAAAATCAAGTCAAGATGTAGAAGCTTGGCAGTTCCTTTGCATACTTTTGAGCTAATTCCTACAACTTCTTACAAGAATATCACAGTTTCACATTTAAATTAGTGCCTTGGAAAAATTCAAATAAAATGCTAGGGTCTTTAATGACTAAGTAAATGGCAAACAAGGAATGTTCTAAATGCAACCTACAGATTTTTAAAGGCAGTTTGAGTTTCTTACAATCGTTTTCTTATTGATGCTACCACTTTTTAAAAATAATGCCTGTTGTTTCATCCAAAAGACCCTTTCTCCAATATATTAAATATATATTTGGAGCTTAATTTAATAATACTAATATAAGGTAAAGAGAACTTTCATTAGTAATTAGCATTATCATAAATATTACTTATTGATAATTTTACTTTTTCACCATCTTTTGAAACAATTTATATCAGAAGAAACTAAGATAGCATAAAATTAAAGGAAGATAAATGAGTGATGTTAATTTTATTAAAATTCCAAAAATGCATATAAATTTCTATTTGTATGTATGTTTTCATTATTTGGTTATATCATAGAAGGAAATAAATGTTAGGTACTATAGAAGGAAAAAAATATTAGATACCATACAAAAATTAAGATTTTTTTTTAGTTGTCAGTGTACATACATTAATTTATCTTCTTTTCCTGTTTTTCTATGTTAGTATGATGAGAGCCTCAAAAATTCTTTCACAACAAATGAGTTTTTAACAAACTGCCTGTAATTAAACTCCTTGTAGTTGGCTTGGCTTATTCAGTGTTTGTATTTCTCAACTTTATCAAACTTATTTAATGAGTATTTATGAATATGCAAGTGTTTTCTACGTAGACTGAAAGTTTTAAAATTAAATACATATAATTCCCCACACTTAAATTCATCTTTAGAGTAGAGAAACCATCTTCATTTGATATATTGCATTTTTCTAAAGAGGCAGAAATAGAATTTAATATTATTAACATATAATTGAGAATATACATGACCAGTTTGAAGGTGGTCTTACTTTGAAATTAAAAATAATTTCTATCTCCAAAAGATCTGTCAGTACGACTTCTCATTATTTCACTTAACCCTTGTGAGGAATCCAATTATCTTCATTTGGAAAAAAAAAAAGATAAATATTTATTGTAAAAAACAAACATTCTATCTACTAACAAAAAAAATTTATGTTCTGTGATATATACCAAGGACGACAGCACATTTATTTTGCATTGAATAACTTTATTACCTCAAATGGAGGAGATAAAGCAAAATTTCCAAAAGGGCTCCAAGGCCTTTCTGTATGCAACATGATATGGATTATTTGTAGATTATGTGTTTATTTAAAATATTCAATTGTACTAAGTAAAAGTCCCATATTTTACTGTTCTAATTATAATAAGAATGATAAAACATAGAAATTAGTAAGTATTTACAACAAAAATTTTACTGTACTAAGTTACATGATTTACTGTATTTTACATTCAACAATTTTCACAGATCACTGGCCTACTTAGAATATTGTATATCAGTGATCTTAAAATATTGTTAGTAGTCAAAGTTAACAGTAATTATCTTCTTTGTGATCATCAGAATGATCATATGTAACACTCATGGCAGTTGCTGTTTATAACTCACCCCAACCCACATTTGTTCCTTCTTTCTGAGCATGCGGTGATTATACTTCTCAGTGTTCCCTATAGTTAAGTGCATCCATGGAACCGATTTCTAGCCAGTGGAATGTTATGTCACTTCTGAACTTGGCCCATAAAAACATCTTACCAATGCTCCTCCATGATCTTTCCCCTTCTAGCTTTCAGGATCCAGGAGAACAACCAGGATAACCTAGGAAGCTACATGTCAAAGATGGCGCAGTCTCAATCAGCCTAAAAAACTGTGTGGAGGAAAGTTGTCCACTCATTCTGGCAGTTTCCTTCCCCCTGGGTATTATTACATGAGCAAGGGATACTTTTCACTGAGCCATTATATATATTTTGGTATATTTATTCCAGTACTTAGTATTAGAGTAAAATTAATGACTTTAAAATATACTTAGCATTCAGCCCTGATTGTTGTGGCTCTGTGGTTTGGGCATCATCCCGCAACCTGAAAGGTCACCAGTTCGATTCCCAGGCAGGCAGGGCACGTGCCTGGACTGCAGGCCAGATCCCCCAGTTAGGGGCGTGCAAGAGGCAACAAATCGATGTTTCACATCGACGTTCCCTCCCACTCTTTCTCCCCTCTTCCCCTCTCTCTCTCTAAAAATAAATAAATAAAATCTTTTAAAAATATTTTAAAAGCTATATACTTAGCATTCAAGTATATCGCAATAAATCATTCTGTATTCTTTAAGGTAAGAATTATCAAATGTAACAATGTAATCACATTTTATATGAATGTATGTAAAATAATAATGCAGATATTCTCCTTAAAAGGGAAAGGACTTCTTCAACTTAAGACAACTCAAAATTCATGCTTGCTTATCACACAAATGAAACAGAATTAGAAATTAACAATTTCCACTAAGTTATGTTATTTTTGTGTGGCATGAGGTGAATGTCTCCTGAGGCATCGCTGAGACATGCTTCCTCCTTGCCTTTGTCTTCAAGTTTCTACGGATGGAAAGTGAGGCAAGAGTAGAGACCACTGACGAAATTACCGCAGTGTATTCCTGAAGGAAGAGAATCCTGCTTTAGTTTCCTCAGCTGATAGAGATGAGGTTTAAATCTTCCAGCATTTACCTCCTGCTTAGAATGTAGCTAATGTCCATGGCTTGGCTTTAGAGGCTTTCCTCTGCTCCCTTTCCTCAATATAAATGCAGGCACAGACGCAGACACACCCGGCCTTAGACTTTCTGTCCTCCTCTTCTGGGCAAAACTTCTCAGATCGACTCCAGTAATCAATCCACAGTCGTGTAACCCCTGCAGAATCCTCAAATGGAAGGACCATCGAAGGGAGAACTACAAGTTTAACCTCTCAAAGCATAAGGAAACAAAACTCCAACATGTCAGCTGCAGGGTCACGGTAAAGACCTAAATCTCCTGTCTTATGATTCAGTACTCTTTCCAAGTCACTGGAGAATTTTTATGCATTCCTGGCCTTCCAACCTAAGTAGTTTTGGCTCACCTGTTCAACCAAGTTGGGTGGTTAGCGAACCCGAAAAAAGAATATGAAGAGACTACTGAACACTATCAGATCTGGTTCAGATGAAGGGTGAGCAAGTCTGACCCACTTTCATTTAGAGATTCAAAATATAAATCTAACTCAGTTGCAATCAAGAACATGACATTAAATATCAAAAATATCAAAATACCAAAAAAAAAGGGAGACCAAACACACACAAGAAAACCAAAGTGCTACCTACCTTAAAACACTAACCATAGAGCAAATCTCATGTTTCTTACTGATTTGTAACTTCCATACACTTAGTCAAGATAAAAAACTACGTGTATGAGAGATGAGGCCCGTATCTTATTCAAAAACTCTTTCTGACAAGACGTTCTCGCTTTCAATAATCCTGCTACCTGAAACCACAGAAGGAGACAGGAACTTCCTTCCTTGTTTCACTTTCTTCAAAACTATCCACTAATCTCTTAATTAAAAGCGAATGAGAGAGATATGGCAAGTGAGCAGAAGAAGCTAAAGAACACAGCTTCCTTACGCATTTGTACAACCCTAACCAGCCTGCACGTCTCTCAGAGAGCACTGTATTAATTACATGGAATCTAATCCACTCTACTAAAGCTGATGCAACCGACCGCCACGGTTCGCTCTGGTTCATTAGGCTTGTAGACACAGGTTGATAAAATACATAACCTAGAAGAAAAAATTCTGGCAAGGCTTTATGTACAATAGAATGTTAACACGTTAGAGGATGGCTTTAGGCAAATTGGGAATTTAAATAATGAAAGAACTCTGATTTTCCCAGAAGTTCCTGACCAGGGCATTTAACTTAATTTTTTATTTCAATGCAGTAAGCGTTCTTTGATTTTAGTCATAAAAGTACTATTTTGGTAATAGTATACAGAAATATTC
>PVJI01016710.1:0-37574 GCA_004026765.1 Micronycteris hirsuta | reverse complement strand
ATGATGTTGATTCTTCCAATCCATGAGCATGGTATATGTTTCCATTTGTTTGTGTCTTCCATGATTTCTCTCTTCAGTGTTGTGTAGTTTTCTGAGTACAGGTCTTTTACCTCCTTGGTGAGGTTTATTCCCAGGTATTTTATTTTTTTGTTGCTATATCAAATGGGATTTTTTTCCTGATTTCTGTTTCTGCTGTTTCGCTGTTGTCATACAAGAATGCCTTTGACTTCTGGATGTTGACTTTATATCCTGCTGTCTTGCCAAATTCAATTATTAGATCGAGTAGTTTTTTGGCAGAGTCTATAGGTGAATCATTGTGCTTTTGTTTATTGTGTATCATATTTAGTCAGACTTATATAAAAATCAGTAATACAAAATGTAATTGGATTTCTTGCTCAACATTTGAATAAAAGAGTTAAGGAAAGATAGGCCTCAAAAGAGCATCCAGACACCATTGTGCCCAGTGTTATGGGTTGAATTGCAACCCCACAAAAAATATGTTGGAGGCTAATCCTTGTTACCTGTGAACATAACCTTATATGGAAATAGGGTCTTTGCAGATGTAATAAAGTTAAGATGAGATCATAATGAATGAGGGTGGCCCCTAATGCGGTGTGACTGGTGTCTTATAAGAGGAAAATGTGAACATAGGCAGAAACAAGAGAGACAGCCATGTGAAGACAGAGGCAGAGATTGGAATTTTGCTGCCACAAGGCAAGGAAAGCCTGGAGCTACCAGAAGTTGCAAGAAGTAAGGAAAGATCCACCCATACATGATGCAGAGGAACATGTCTCTGCCAACACCTTGATTTCAGACTTCTAGCCTCCACATATGGAAGCAAAGTAAGTGTCAGTCGATAAACTATTGGATGAAGAAGATGTACATGTATATAATGGAATATTACTCAGCTATAAAAAGAATGAAATTTTGCCATTTGTGATGACATGGATGAATGTAGAGGGTATTATGCTAAGTAAAGTAAGTCTGACAGAGAAAGATAAATACTGTATGATTTCAATTATATGTGGAATCAAAATATAAATAAATAAATAAATAAACAAACCGGAAACATACTCACAGATACAGAGAAAAAATTGGTTGCTAGATGGGAGGGGGTTGGGGGGCTAGGTGAAAAAGGTGATTAAGAAGTACAAATTGGAAGTTACAGAATACTCATGGGGATGTAAAGTACAGCATAGGGAATATAGTCAATAATATTGTAATAACTATGGATGGCGCCAGGTGGGTACAGGACATATCAGGGTGATCATTTTATGTTATATAAATGTCTAATCACTATATTGTATACTTGAAACTAATAATTTATGTCAACTGTACTGAAGAAAATATAAGGAGGCTGCACACACACAAAAAGATTCTGTCATTTTGTCACCTAGTCAGTGGTACTTTTTTCTTTCTTTTTTTTTTACCAGTAGTCCTTAGAAATAAATGCATTGTTTTGAATCTTTTGTCAGGATTGTAATAAGTCAATTAGATTTTAGACTACGCCAGGCAGGGTTTTTTTACATCATTTTTTCATTTATTTTTTTTCTCTTTTAAAATTGTTGATTTTTAGAAAGACAGAAAGGTAGGGGGGTGGAGAGAGAGAGATTTGTTGTTCCACTTAATACGTTCATTGGTTGCTTTTTGAATGTGTACTAACCAGGGATCCAATCTCCACTTTGGCATATCTAGATGACACTCTAACCAACTTAGCTACGTGGCCAGGGCCAAAACCTTTTTTTTCAATTACAGTTGACATTCACTATGATTTTGTATCAGTTTCAGGTGTACAGCATAATACATAATCATATACATCACAGTTTTCCCCCTAATATTTTCAGTACCCACCTGGCACCATGCATAGTTATTACAATATTATTGACTATATTCCCAATGCCCTACTTCACATCCCTGTAACTATTCTATAACTACCAATCTTCATGCTGCAATCAGTCCCTTCACCTTTTTCACCCAGTACCCCAACCGCCCTCCCCTCTGCATGTCAGACAGTTTTTAAGATCTTTGGCTACTTGGTGAGTTTGGGGTTTTGATTTCTGGGAATGTGGGTGTTACAGAGACCTAAGCTATCACATAAAATTAAGTATAAGAAAACTCTACTGCTAATGCTTCCTGGGTGAGTTATGGGTTTTTGGAGCCACTGTTTTCTAGCTTTGTTTGTTTTAGTTTCTTGCTTATGTATCTATCAGAAATGTTTCACATCAACAGAGAGCCAGACTTTTCAATCATTCTGATTATGTTCATTCTTAACAAATTCAAAATGTAGGAATAATGCTATGTGTGGAATTAGTACATGGTTTGCCTTTTAGCCAGGTTTCAAATCCATCTGTGGCAATCTAGGTTATACCTTCCCCCAGCAAGGTTTTAACTATTAGCTACTACACATTCTAGGAGAGATTTTGCTCAAATCTTAATAGTAATAAATAAACATTATTTTTCATTCATAATATATTTATTAGAAGGCTAAATCAGTGATCAGTTGCTGACCATTCTTTTCGAAAGGTCACTTTGAGAGTGTTTATAATAACATTGGAGATAAACAGTTGAGGTACTTGTATTACAAATGTTCAGACAGCTTAGGATAGAAGGAAACATGGTAGCTAATCTCATAATTCTGTTACATTGGCAGACACAAAGAGATAGAAATGTAAAGCCTCATTTTACAGAAATATTTTCTCCTTGTCATGTTCTAACTTTCCGCCTTATGCTCTGAAATAGCAACAGTGTTTGGTGTAGAACACTTATAGGGTTGTTGTTTTGTTTTGTTTGTTTGTTTATTTGCCATTTTCATCACTGTGCTTCTCCGACCATGAGTGCTCACAATACCAGGTGTTCACACAGGTGGGCAGTTCACTCATTCAGAAATGCTGAAGGGTTATGGCATTCAGAAAGTGAGGGGATGAGAATTCGCTAGAGATATTCTGAAAGGTACCATAACTAGTTATAGGAATTATGCAAGTAGCACATTTAACATTCACTTTGGTAAGGAATCAATTTATTCAATAAATCCAACTAAGAATTAAAGTAGAAATATATTAGGATTTTTCAGAAATAAATAAAAACCTTTATGCATTTTGAGTGCTTGTAAATCTGAAACCCAGCATTCCCAGATACAGGTACTATCCAGTGTTATTGGTATTTGGAAAATAAAACCTTATTTTCAAAGTGTAATGGCAGAATCATATTATAAGATGTTATTGCAATATGAATACTCTACATTTTTTGTTTTTACTTAGAATGTTACAGTAATAATTGAGTCTCGCTAGAGAAATTATGAGCTTATGCAATTTGTATTTAGAGAAAAGTGAAAGCCAAATGAGTTGCGACAGTCAAAAGTCCAGGAGCGACTATGAGATTATTTAAACTCTCTGAAAGCAGGACACATGTAGTGGAAGAAGGGCAAGACATTGAGTGCACGTGGTTGACACTATCTGTAAATAATGGTATACATTCTCTTTCTGTTTTTATTTTTTAAAGCCAGATAGTAGGCTGGAGCCATAAAATCAGCTTGTCAGGACAATTTTTTTTTCACTTTTAAAAACTCAAACATTTTTAATGTCAAGATCCAGGATCTCGCTGAATATATACAAAAATTGATTATAAAAGGAACACACACACACACTCTTTAGTGTTTCTCATATAATTTAATTGATCATACTGTTCTGTGAGTTGTCATGTAATTTATTATTTAGCAGATGGAAAAATAGGTCAGAGACATTAGGCATCAAGCAGGATTTTAAGTTCATTTTGCCTGAGTTAAAATCAACCAATTTAAGGTTGGCCTACAATTACAAAGCATAAGAATTGGAAAGGACTAGAGAAACAATTAATCTTAGCCTTTCTTTTAAAACACTTTCATTCATCCTTTAGACAAATTATTGAATGCCTGCTATGTCCAAGCTTCATTCATAGATGTTAGGGGATATAATGGTGAATACAATTGTCTCTGTCCTAAAAATCTCATAATCTAGGACAGTGCCTCTCAAACTTTAATGTTTGTACATATCACCTGGGAAAACTGTTCAAATGTAGACTTTAATCCATAATCCAGGAGGTCTAAGGTGGAGCCTGAGATTTCCCATTTCTAACAAGCTCCTAGGTGATGCTCACACTGCTGGTCCACAGACCACACTTTGAGACTGAAGGCTGGGAGGGTGAATATGTGAGAAACAAGTGTGAAGAGACCAAGTGGCCTGTCCAATTATTGCACAATCAACTAATGATAGAGTCCAGATTCCTGACTATTAGCTCAGTGCCTCTTCTATTCCTTCAAACCACTCTAAACATCAGAGTTTATTTATAATGTGACTTAGCTGTGACCCACACATTTGAAGTGCTTATAATTGCTGAACTTAAATGTAGATAATTTAGTAGTAAGAGTTGAAAATTTCTGTTTGCATTAGAAGATATATTGAAGGGGAAGGGCCATCAAGGAACATGTATAAAGGACATTTGGACAAAGCCAAAGGCGGTAGGTTCAAGGGTGGGAGGTGAGGATGGGTGGGGTGAGGGGCATGGTGGGGTGAAAATGGAGACAAATGTATTTGAACAGCAATTAAAAAAGAAGATGTATTGAAAAGAGTATGCTTGGAAAGAGGGCCCTTACTCAGAAATTCTGGAGTCCAGATGAAAGATAGCCACATGGATGGAACTGGAGAGCAAGAAAGATCCACAGGGTATATAAACACTATCCATTACTGCATGTACTCATTCATACAAGAAACATTTATTCACAGTCTATGCTATGCATAGACAATAATCTTTATTCACTTCTATACCTGTAACACATTGTACAGTGCCAGGAGTAAAAAGACATACCCAGTAACTCCTTTTGTCTAAATGATAACGCTGAAGTAGATGTTATGGAAGATCAAATACACTCTTTGAGCCTTTTCCTAGAGGAATTTGAGGTCTAGGTGTAAGAACAAGCTTTATTTTTTACATCATTCCCAGATAATAATTCCTGCATATGAGAAAGATTATAATCTTGTGATATAAACTATTAATAAGTGCTGGAAAAAATTAAAACTGTGGAAATTTAAATATGGACTAGGGCTCACCAGAAGTCTTTATAAAGTACACAAAAATTGAGCTGAAGTATAAAGAGAATGGAGAATTTGGGAACTGATCTGGGAGGCACTGTGAGAATATTTGAAGTACGGGTACCTCATAGCATTGATGATAGGAAGTTTACTTGATGCTAGTAGATTGATCTGAGATGGAGGAATTTGGAGTGTAGGATCCTAAAGGTAAGGGAAATTGTTGTATCGATATAGGATGAACATCCTTAAGAAATGATCTTTACTAACAATAGAAATACATAAGATAGAGGTTTTTACCTTGTTCTGACTTCTTGGATAAGTACCCTAATGTTAATGTATTCTCATCACTCTACTATCACTCAATTTATTTATTTAGTTAGGAGTCCAGACCTATCTAACATTAATATATAGAAATTAATATGAACTATATTAGAACTTAAAATATTTTCATGTTTTATTGACTTCTGAGTGTGCGGTATGGGGCTAAAAACATTTTCCCTCTCACCGTCTAAATCAGGGGTGTCAGACTCATTTTCCCCGGGGGCTGCATCAGCCTTGTGGTTGACTTCAAAGGGCCGAATGTAATTTCAACTCCTTAACAGTTAAAGAGTAGTTACATTTATATGGTCCTAAAATTATTTTGGCCCTTCGAAGGCAACTGGGAGGCTGATGTGGCCCCCGGTGAAAATGAGTTTGACAACCCTGTTCTAAATTCTCCTATCTGAGCTAATAATTAAATTAACAGAAACAGATTAACAAGAGAAAATCAAGTTTTAATGCATGTGCGTGGGGAATTCACATAAGCATGAAAATGCCAAAAACAGTGTGCTGAAATTGTGTGTATATGTTATATGGAACAAAAGAAAAAGGTGGGGTATGGGTCTGAGATTTCAAAAGTGAGAATGGGTGATTTGCACGTAATTGAGGAGTAGTGAAACACACATGGCAAATAAATTTTTGCTAGAAAACCCAGAAACAATGAGATCAATGGGCGGGAGGTTGTAGGATTTAGTTAACAGGCTCCTGCTTGGAGTCTTCTGTCTACTACATTGGTGATTATTCTAAGGTTCCCTTCCTGAAGCAGTTTTTTTTCCCTCTGAATCTCTTAGGCAGGAAAAGGGGGAAGATCAAAGGCTCTTTCTGAAACTTTTCTTAATTACCAGCTTAAAAATCAATATCCCAAAAGGCAAAACTTTTGGTTTCTTTCAGTGGCTTTAAATAAACTCTCTAATATTCTGCTACCTAGCTTCTATATATATATATATATATATATATATATATATATATATAACAATGCAATCTTTTAAATGCATAGCAGTTACTAACACTGTCTCGTAATACATTAGAAGACAGTGGCAGCTATCTGGTGCAATCTTAGATTTATATCTCCTCAGAGAATAAATGCATTGAACTTTCTATACATTATTTCTACACTATATCTAAAGTTACTACTGAACACATAATGATGGAATGATAATCAACATAGATTTACATTTTTTGTAAAAGTTTTTAACATAAATCTCTGTAAATTTCCACTTAATATATATTTGACCTATGAATGCCTTAGAAGACTATAAGAAAGAAGAATGAAAGAAGAATGAAAGAAGAAGACTATAAGAAAGAAGGCCAGTGTAATTTGAGGCAAAAGTAACCAATTGATAATAGTTGATGTCCTCTTAAATTCCTCAATGTGTTTTTCTGAATTTATTGTGAACTTGACTCAAATCCTTTCCATATTTAAGAGTATTAATTACTGCCTTTTGACCCAGCAATCCCACTGCTGGGGTTATACCCTAAGAATCCTGAAACACCAGTGGAAAAGAACCTATGCACCCCAATGTTCATAGCAGAACAATTTACAATAGACAAGTGCTGGAAGCAACCTAAGTGCCCACAATTAAATGAGTGGATCAAAAATATGGTACATTTACGGAATGGAATACTACACAGCAAAGAGAAAGAAGGAGCTCCCACCCTCCGTGACAGTATGGATGGAACTGGAGAGCATTATGCTAAGTGAAATAAGCCAGGCAGAGAAAGACAAATACCATATGATCTCACCTATAAGTGGAACCTAATCGACAGAACAAACAAGGAAGCAAAATATAACCAGAGACACTGAATTAAAGAACAAACTGACAGTAACTAGAGGGCGGCTGGGAGGGGATAATGGAGGAAAGTAGGGGAAGGTCCATCAAGGAACATGTATAAAGGACACATGGACAAAGTCAAAGGGGGGTGGGTTCGAGGGTCAGAGTTGGGGATGTATGAGGCAGAGGGGAGTGGTGGGGTAAAATGGAGACAACTGTACTTGAACAACAATTTAAAAAAGTGAAAATAACCCAAATATTCATCAACTGAAGGGATAAATAAAATATAGTATATTCATACAGTGAAAAAAAAAGAGTATTAATTACTTGGAATTCCCCATGCTGCTTGCTGCCTTCTTTGACTTTCAACTCCCTCTCTCTCTCTCTCTCTCTCTCTCTCTGTCTCTCTATCTATATCTATATCTATATCTATATCTATATCTATATCTATATCTATATATTCTATTTTATTCTGCAAATGCATTTTTGTATATTTCCAATCAAGCCTCTGATTTCTTAGAACATGAGGAAATTTAGTTTTATCCCATTTAAAGAAGGAATTGATAAGCTAGTGCTTGAAGTCACCGTAATGAATACTTCACACATTATAGAATATTTCTTCTTGTTTGTGTACAGATTGTGTTATCATACAAGATTCAACCCACTCTTTTCTTCATATATTCTACTTTGGAATAGTCTATCTATCTTCATCTCATCATTCTGAGCCTATAAGAGGGAGAGAGAGAGAAGGAGAGGGAGAGGGAGAGGAAGGGGGGTCCTTTAGGTTCCTCCACCCTTTGTTTGCTTTCTTTAATTCTTGGCAGATTTAGGTCTCTATCTGGCAGCTGCTGGGAAACCTCCTTTTTCACCTTCCTTGACAGTCTCTGAGATAATTCTGGGAAGCTTTACTAACTTGCCTTTCTAATCCCTAATACTTTCTTTCCTTTGCAGGTGTTTTGCTGTGCTTTTCATGGCCATAAATGTATTTCAGATGAACCGCTGTAGTTGCTGCAGCCTTTCTATGCTAAGGTTTCAGACAAGTTAAACAGATGCTCAGGAGGCTGGGGAAAGCTTTGATTGCTAATTCTGTGCTAAACTGCTTTTCACAATGCGACATTCTGTAATATTTGATACAGTCTTTAAAGCAAATGATTCCTACCTTATATTATTGCTGCTTGCACCCAGTTAAAAAGATTCTTTGTCTGTACTTTCCTAAATGGGCTAGATTTTATTTAAAGCTTGAGTTTTTCAAGGTAATAAGCAAGTTATGGTGGAGAAACAAGTACGAGTGTTATCAGTAGGGTGAAGTGAGTTCATACGTAAATAAACTGTGCCTTCTGGAAATGTTATAAAGGTGAAAGTTTGTTCTCTTGGTGGAAGGCTGCTTGGGTAAAATTTGAGTGGATTCAGATGTTCTTAGTGTGTTTCCAGTGTCCTGAGGTTGAGGGACTGCTCAGCATTCTGGTGTGGGGTGACAAAGATATGCTTAGAGTCTCACAAATAAATCAACACAGCGGTGAATCCACTGCCAGGTAATGGAGAGTGCACCATGTGTGTGACAAGAAGGGGGATACCACATTAATGAGGAAACAATTGAATACAGCATCTGAATGATAACTGCTAAAAGTTGTTTAACAAGTCACATTTGATCTCCGAGTGTCACCAAATTATGTTTCACTTACTTATTAAACAAAATATTTTTAACATTCTAACGGGGCACTCAGCTGTATTTTACTGCTTTATGGTTCACAAATTGTTGACTAAGTCTTACTGATGAATCATAAATAATAACACAGTGAGAAATTGAACAACTGGTTGAAAAAACATATGGAATTTCAATGAATTTTTGTTTGTTTTCATCAGCGTATTTACCCTTCAGTGCAATTAGTTATATCCCTGATTTTTAAAAATATCATAATATAACCCTGATTTTATAAAAAACTTAATAAATTATAAATGAAAAATAATTCAACAATATGATAAATAATTGCCAAAAACATATTTAACAGTAAAACATTAGAGTATTGTTTTCTAAATACCCTCATATACTCATATTAGTGTAATCATTCTATAGTATGTTAATAGGTTTATGGTAATAAAGGATTTCATGGTCAAGTAAGTTTGGAAAATTCTGAGTTAAACAAGTTTTTCTTTTAATGCAGAACTTCTCAGAACTTTTGATATGTTAATATTCACTGGGACTGTCTAAGAGGAATATATAATTTGTAGTATCACTACTGTATTTGAACACAGAAATTTTTCTCTACAGCATCTCCAGCAAGCAGGGCTCTGAGGGCTATGACTTAACAAAGACTGACAGAGTTCAGCAGAAACAAGCCAGTATATACTAACCTTCCATCAGCAGTTACTCTTGTCTAACTCACCACACTTAAGTATCATGCCAGCGATGTTGTTAGATTTCATTGTGCACAAGAATCAGCTGAAGACATTTATCAAAATGCAGACTCTTGGGCTCTATTTACTCTGATTCAGAAGATCTAGCCTGAGTTCCAAGAATCTACATGTTATCAAGCCTCGAGTGAGGTTGCTGGTGAAGGTGTCTATAGTCTATAATTTGAGAGACACCATATTAGAAAGCCTGGGTCTAATACATATGAAACTAATACATAGGAAACAATGGAGGAAATTAATTATATACTTTTGAAACAGAAAGTTTCATAACACTGATATCACATGTTGGAACTGGCACATATGAATGTTTAGACAATAGGGCACTTAGGTACAGATAAAAGTTCTACAGTTGCTTGACTTATACATTAGTCATCTGTAATACATATAGGCCCAGTGTGGACACATTTATTGAGTCTCTATGGCCTTAAATATTTGTGTAATCTTCACTTTTGAGGAAGTGGCACATAGCTGAAAGCAATGAATATGCCCCTTCCCCTGAACCTCAATTTGTACTTCTTCTTCCAGTAGAGATTGTAGTTCTCTACACATAGTGTAGTGTTTTGTGCTTCATGCCTCTGCTCATGCTCTTCCACTTCTCTGATATGGCCTTTCCTCTGATTCTTTCCCCAACAAATGTGTTCCCAGTTGAATATCAATATGTATGGCTGATTTGGAATAGGAATAACATACTTATATAGCTAACCAGATAATGATTGAGGCTGGCAAAATACTTGTAGGTGTGTAGTTGTCGGGACAGTAAAAGTATTTGTTAGTCTAAAACAGGTAATAAAGATTGCCGAAAATTCCAAGTTAGCTTCAGAAGGATTCAGGTGATGCAGGAAGCTACAGATATATATAGCACTTCAGGAAGGGATTAGTATGAGGAAAAGAAGCATTTGAAATTGTACTCAGTTTTGGAGTTCTGGCCAAGATGGAGGTGTAGGCAGAAATGCTTCACTTCCTCACACAGCCAAAAGAAGGATAACAACCAATTTAAAAACAAAAAAACAATCAGAACTGCCAGAAAATCAAACTGCATGGAAGTCCAACAACCAAGGAGTTAAAGAAACATTCATCCATACTGGTAGGAGTGGTGGAGACAGGGTCAGAGAGGATACGTGGCAAGGCAAGGCAGTGGACCCCAAGGGTTAGCCCACATTCTCAGATAAGCAGGGAGGAGCAACTAGGGGGCAAGACAGACCATGAAACCCAGAGTTTCAGCTCAGGAAACTAAAGACTCAAAATCCCTGGATGTAAAAGTCTGTGGGGGTTGTGGCAGCAAGAGAAACTCCCAGTCTCACAGGAGTGTCTACTGAAGACCCCCTGGGGTCCCAGAACCTACACAAAGCTATCCACCTATAGATAAGCACCTGAAAGGGCACAATCCGCATGTGGGAAGTGACAGAAAGTGGGGTGAGAGTCAAGCAAGTGGCATTGTTCTTTCTCCAACCCTCTCTCACAGACAGCACCACAACACAGCAAACAGGGTTGCCCCACCCTGGTAAATACCTAATGCTCCATCCTGTACAACCACACATCCACCAACACAAAGAAATATGTCCCGAATGAATGAACAGATTAAAACTCCAGAGAAAGAACTAAGCAGTGAAGAGATAGCCAATCTATCAGATTCAGAGTTCAAAACACTGGTAATCAGGATGCTCACAGAATTGATTGAGCTTGGTTACAAAATGAAGGAAGAATAGAAGGTCAAACATAGTGAAATAAAGGAAAATATACAGGGAACCAAAAGTGACAGGAAGGAAACCAGGACTGAAATCAATGATGTGGGACAAAAGGAAGAAATAAATATCCAACTGGAACAGAATGAAGAAACAAAAATTTTTAAAAAATGAGGAGAGGCTTAGTAATCTCTGGGACAACTTTAAATGTTCCAACATTTGAACAAATACATAGAAAGAATATTGCATTTAGTTATGATTCGTGAATGTCAGAATTTAAGTGTTTTAAGGGCTTTGTGGGAACAGAAGAGGTAGTAGAAACAGAAAGCCAGGCTGCCATAAGCACATACATAGCAAGTAATTAATTGACTACAGATGTGAGGGAACCTACAGAGGACATTAGAAAATACATGAAATGTATTAACGTTAATATTATGAACAGCTGGATGGCTGGAAGTTTGATAATGAAGCAAGTCATTTTAATTTGATCTAAGCTTCAGCTTTTAATTGAATTTATAAGAGCATGGGGAAAATTAACAGGCAGCTTCTGGCAATTCAAAAACAACATTTTGGCTCAGAGTCTAAGCTTATCTCTAAATTTGGGAAATCTGGCTCTGGCTAAAGATGGAGCAAAGAAAAATCATGCTCTAATACCAAGGACAGCAGATCTATGTCTCTGATTTTAAATAAATGCGGATTGTCATTATTTGTCAGAAAGGTAACTATTCCTTTGGACATAATCATATCTTACAATGACTAACAAGTCAGCTCTAATGATTAGATAGTTGGTTGAATCAGCTGCATAACTTTTTCCTCTGTGAAAAATCATGAATATCATGTGCAATCATTGTTTGAAGACCTTCAAAGAGGAGCAGTGTGCTAAGGCCAGTGATGCATCTTTGTTAATAGTCCCCAGAAGTGGGAAAGAAAATTTAAAAAAAATAATGAGACCCTGTGTGTTTTGACTAGGGCTTGAGACTTATGTGTTCCAAATTGCTGCTTCCTACAAGAAATATAAAGGATCATCAGTTTTCTTTTCCTGAAAAGTTACCCTGAGCAATCACATTTGTATCCTAATACCCTTAATGTAAGGGTGTCATACTCATTTTCTTCGGGGGCCACAGCAGCCTTGAGGTTGCCTTCAAAGGGCTGAATGTAATTTTAGGACTGTATAAATGTAACCACTCCTTAATTGTTAAGTGAGAGCTTGGCGCTGCCACCAGGTAGAAACGAGGTGCCGGGTGGGACAAAACAAGGTGGAGAGCTGGATTCGATCTGTGGGCCTTGTGTTTGCCACCTTTGCCTTAATGCATAATCTAAACTGTCACTGTTTTGCATTCTCAGATGAAATATTTTATCATCTTACTCCATTATTCATTAGAACAACGCAAGGCAAAACAGACTATTCATGATGAAAGATATAAATCATATTTGGAGAACGGGGTGCCTAAAGATGAAGTATAGTTTTTCTTCCCCCTCAATTACCACAGATCTCTTCTGCCCCACTTTTCTCTTGTGAAAGAAAATATTCACTTGTTTTCACCCAGTTTCCAAGACACATCAAGCTGAAAGTTCACTTTTTAAAAAACTGGCCAGATTTTCTCAACTAAGGAAAAAGCTAGATCAAGAGTCATCTACTTCAAGGAGTTCCTTAATTATATTTTTACCAGTTGATTTATCTCTTTATTTCCATTTTTCAATATCTTATGTTATTTCAATGCGCTGTCAGACTTCTTTTTATTCTTTTCTTTTGAATGTGTCTATCTTAGACCTCATTCTAAATAAATTTGTGTAGGTCAAGAATTCTGTCTCTTTTATGTTTTCATCTTCTATAGCATCTAAAAAAACTTCCAGGCATGCTATAGAAACTTAATAGATATGATTAGTAGAGCATGTTCATACAAGTCCTTGGGTAATCTCTATAATGGCAATGGATACTTGAAAAATTATTTAGCATCCAATATAAAGCGTGGACGTCCTTTTCATTATTTTTCTTTGGTAGAGACATTCTATAGGTGCTCTGTGACTTGTATACTTTAGTATTGTTTATTATGCAAATTATAGGTTGGAAATGGTAGGCTGATATATGGAGATAAGAATTCCTTTTTTAAAAAAATAAATTTGTTGGGGTGACATTGGTTAATATAATTATATAGGTTTCAAATAATTTCTTTTTAAATAAGCTTAAAAATGCATCAATGGAGTCTTCGAATCTTAACAATATTATATCTTAAAGAATCACTTCCAAAATATGGAAAGTAATCAGTCTTTAACTTCAGAGGTTATGATCAAACCAGCTCCAGATTATTTAGATAATTGGCGATGATGTCTGCTGATGTAAGTGAAGGCCTATAACAGTTGCTTTGCTTAATTGTAGTTGGTGGTGCAGAGTAGAGGAGGATACAAAAATATACAGCAGCTACGTAAAGCTAGGAATTAAAGGAATTTTGGTAGATAATAGTCACCTTCTGATTATCTCTGTAGGCATAAATAATTCACAGCCCAGGATGTATTTTATTTTACTTTTTAAAAGATTTTATTTATTTATTTTTAGAGAGAGGGGAAGGGAGGGAGGAAAAGAAACATCAATGTGTAAGAGAAACATCGATTGGTCACCTCCTGAAAACACCCCCAACCAGGCACTTGGCCTGCAACCCAGGCATGTGCCCTGACTGGGAATGGAACCATTTTGCAGGTGGGTGCTCAATCCACTGAGCCACACCAGCCAGGGCCCCAGGGCATATTTTAAATTTCATAACTGACTAGCTAGTTTTCCTTTATTACCTAGTCTTTCACCTTTTCCCTCTGTCAATGTTGTAGTGTTTGGAAACTTCCACTTAGTTTGATATTTATATTCAATAAAATATAAACAGCAAGGTAAGTTTCTGGAGAAATGGCTGTGTGGAATGAAAAACAAAACTCATTACTATAGCAGTAGATTCCAGGTTGTGGATGAATGTGCTCATGAGCTCATATAGAACTGCTTAGGCCTGACTAAAGTTCTTCTCATAATACAGTATGTTTAACAACCTTATATACCTGCAGTATTCAGTTGGATGAGCTAATTGGTAATTCTTTGTGAAGGATAGTGAACACCATTCACTGTTACTATAGATATTGGCCAGGCAGAACTTGGACACCAGAAGACATTCCATATTTTCAAATCTATTTCATCAGTTGCTAAACAATGTGTAGAAAAGAGGTCTTCAGAACTAAAGCAACAATACTGATAGATTGAAAAGTCCTGAAAGTACATATTGGTGACTTTTCTGTTCTGGATCCTGTATGAAATACACTCAAACTAAAGTGAAAGATAAGACCATGGTGTTTGATATGAAATGACTGGGGAGATAATGTTGACTGTAACCCCCTCCTCAATACATTTACTAATCTTTTCAAAGTGTAGTCTTAAATAAATGTCTTTAAATCATGGTCTCTATCTGAGTAAAACATTGTTAAGAGCTAGACAACTTAGAATCATTCCTTTATCTGCTTTTTAAATATATTTGATTGATTATGCTATTATAGTTGTCCCATTTTTTCTCCCCTTTAGCCTCTTCCACCCTGTATCCTCCCCACCACCATCATTTCCCCACCTTAGTTCATGTCCATGGGTCGTGTATATTAGTTCTTTGGCTTCTCCATTTCCCATGCTATTCTTAACCTCCCCCTGTCTCTTTTGTACCGACCATTTATGCTTATTTCCTGCACCATTCCCCCCATTCTCTCCCCCCACCTCCCCACTGATAATACTCCATGTGATCTCCATTTCTGTAAATCTGTTTCTGTTCTAGTTGTTTGCTTAGTTCATTTTTGTTTTTGTTTAAGTTTGGTTGTTGATAGTTGTGAGTTTGTTGTCACGTTACTGTTCATATTTTTGATCTTCTTTTTCTTAGATAAATCCCTTTAACATTTCAAATAATAAGAGCTTGGTGATGATGAACTGCTTTAATTTGACCTTATCTGGGAAGCACTTTATCTGCCCTTTCAGTCTAAATGAAAGCTTTGCTGGATAGAGTAATCTTGGGTGTAGGTCCTTGCCTTCCATGTATTTGAATACTTCTTTAGAGCCCCTTATTGTCTGTAAGGTTTCTTTTGAGAAATCAGCTGATAGCCTTATGCGAACTCCTTTGTAGGTAACTGTCTCCTTTTCTCTTGCTGCTTCTAATATTCTCTCCTTATCCTTTAATCTTGGGTAATATAATTGTGATGTGCCATGGTGTGTGCTTCCTTGGGTCCAAATTCTTTGGGACTCTCTGAGTTTCCTGGACTTCCTGGAAATCTATTTCCTTTGCCAGATTAGGGAAGTTTTCCTTCATGATGTTTTCGAATAAGTTTTCAATTTCTTGCTCTTCTCTTCTCCTTCTGGCACCCCTACGATTTGGATGTTGGAATGATTAAAGTTGTCTTGGAGGTTCGTAAGTCTCTCCTCAGTTCTTTGAATTCTTGTTTCTTCATTCTGTTCTTGTTGAATGTTTATTTCTTCCTTTTGCTCCAAAATGTTGATTTGAGTCCCATTTTCCTTCCCTTCACTGTTGGTTGCCTGTACATTTTCCTTTATTTCACTTTTCATAGCCTTCATTTTTTTCTCTATTTTGCAACTATAGTCAACCATTTCTATGCACGCCCTGATTACCTGTGTTTGGACTCTGCATCTGATATGTTGGCTATCTCTTCCTCGCTTAGTTGCATTTTTTCTGGAGCTTTGATCTGTACTTTCATTTGGGTCATATTTTTTTTTTTGTCTCCAGCTTCTGATACATAGTAAGGGGTGGAACCTTAGGTATTTGCTAGGGTGGGACAACCCACCTGCTATGTTTTGGCACTGTATGTTGGGGAGGGGTCTGAGAGAGAAAAATACTACTTTCTGGGCTTTTGGCCAGCTTTCAGTCACTTCCTCCACTACCCACAGGCAAATCTCGCCCTTCTGGTGGTGATTCCAGTGTTGGTGGTTTTGTGTATGATCTAGGACCCTGTGGGTCTCTCCAATGAACTCTCCTATGAGGCTTGGAGTTTTTCCTGCTGACTCAACCCCCACGGGTTTCTCCAGTCAGAGGTTTTGAGGCTTTATTTCCCCACACTGGAACCCTGGGTTGTGTAGTCTGTCTAGCTCCCCAGTTGTTCCTCCCTTTTTATCTGCAAGCAAATGTGGGACAGCCCAATCCAACAGCTACCTCCTCATCATGAGTCCTCTCCACTTCAGCTGTCTGTCTCTGCCCATTCCTACTGGTCTGGATGAATATTTCTTCTTCAACTCCTTAGTGTCGGACTTCAATTACAGTCCATTTTCTGGAAGTTTTGTTGTTTTTTTGTTTTTAAATTTGTTGTTGTCCTTCTATTGGTTGTGCAAGGAGGCAGAGTGTATCTACCTATGCCTCCATCTTGGCTGGAAGTAGAATCCTTCCTTTTCAGACTGATTTTCTTTTTGCATCTGTTAAGTGTTTTTGTATATTTGTCTTATCTCCTTACAAACACTTACAGGACTGAGAGCATAACTGAGTTATATTTTGTATTCCCTATAGACTGTACAAAACTGTATGCACATAGTCTGTACTTTAGAAATGCTGTTTGCATAACTGAATAACCTGATGAATGTATGTTTTCTTTATGCACATCAGTGTCTATTTCATTAAAGACATATAGTTGCCTTTTTTTAAGGAAATCAGGAGACTTAGGCTTCCATGGGCCACTCTAATATTTGTCACTCTCAATATATATGAAGGGGTTCTTCCAATACCTTGCTTTCAAATGCATTTTCTCTTTTTCTTTTCATTCTGGACTTTTTCTTCTATCTCTTTTACTATCTTTGTACTTCATCACAAAGTTAAGAAAATTAGGTATCTAAAGTGCATCCTTCAGTTTCTCTTTATCTTTTCAAATACTGCATACTTTGGTATCTAACATAAGGTAGCAACTTTATTTTAAAATAACGCTGGGCATTTATATTTTCTTTTTGGCAACTGTCTTTAAACATTTTAATAGCCTATGGCTATGTGTAAGAATATGCAATATGTAAGTTAATGAATGAGTGGATCTTGAATTTGATTAGTGAACATTAGTACATGGTTCATAGAACTACAGTTTATTAAAACAATCTATCTCCAACTATGCCATGCCAGTCATACTCATCCTGCTTCACTTTTTCTTCATAGCACACTGTGACACTATATCATTATGTGAGCAATGTTTTGTCTCTCTTTCCTTTCCTTGATCCACTGCCAATATAGAATGTGTGGTTGATAAATCCTGGGACTATATCATTCCACGGTCTCATAAGGAAACAGAAATCCTTGCGTATTGTACAAATGAAGGCTTTAAAGAAGGATTATTTTCAGCAGTATGGGTAGGGTTATGGGAATAAACAAAGAATATTGAAACTAGACCTGAAAGGTTAACATAAAGAGAGAAGCGAGAGCTGGATCTGGCAAGGAGGGATTGCCTCAAAAAAGATGTAGTTTTGGAGAAACTCGACTACTGACATAGAGAGACATGGCCCTGGAAGTCAGGAGGAGCAGGAGAATTACCAACACTTTTCTCTCTCTGTATTCCATCTCCTACCAATGCGACTATAGTTAAAACCTGAGCAGGAGCCACCTGGTAAGGAGCCCAGGTGAAGCAGTTCTTAGAGGTCAGCCTCTTGGGGAACAGAGAAGGCCAGAGAAGGGTGGAGAATGAATCCTGTGAAGGAAACAGAATAAATGGCACAGGTGTATTGTTTGGCTCACTGCTGTGTCTTTCATGCCCAGAACAGTACCAAGCACACTTTAGGTACTCAATAAATATTTGTTTAAAAAAATCAATGGTAGTAGAGGATTGGGAGCAAAAGAACTGTTGCATTGATCCAGGATATTAACATATTGAGGACATAGGGATATCTATTATCTGAACTCTGTGTCATTGTGTATCTCTACTTGTTTCATTTATTCCAATGTGGACAATGGGTTAGACGGGGTTATCGTTCACTGAAATAGGAAAATCAGGAGAAAGATCAAGTATTAGAGGAAAGATGATTTGGTTGAGACGTATTAAGTCTGAAGTACCTATTGCATACCCAAGTGGCAATGTCTTGCTGCAATTTTAGGATATTTGGGTCTGAATGTGAAGTAAGAAGTCTAAAAATGACTAACACACAGGTGGGTAGTTTAAATCACAAGAGAGGGGATATCACCTAATGAGAACAACAGGGTAAGAAGAAATAGCTTCTTGAATTTACTCCCCACATCTCTGAACAAACCAGGTACCAGCATGCTGTGTACCTGGATGCCTGCACTGAGTGTGTGGGTTTAGGATGAAGTGTTCTACAGACTGCAGAACATGGAGCTCAGCCTGATCTGATCTGAGAAGCAGTGTCAAAGGGAGCATCTCTGAGGAATCCCTTTGAGCACATTTAAAAAACGGGAGCATCTCTGAGGAATCCCTTTGAGCACATTAAAAAACCATTTACATAATTATTTTGTAAATTAGGGAACAAACCTAGAGGAATGAACTGATTTGCCTAGGATAGAGTAAGGACTAGAATCTACCTCTCTCTTTTTTTTAAGATTTTATTTATTTATTTTTAGAGAGAGGGGAAGGGAGGGAGACAGAGAGGGAGAGAAACAGCAATATATGGTTGCCTCTCACATGGCCCTCACTGGGAACCTGGCCTGTAACCCAGGCATGTGCCCTGACTGGGAATCGAACCAGGACCCTCTGGTTCCCAGCCCACGCTCAATCCACTGAGCTACACCAGCCAGGGCTAGAATCTGCCTCTCTTAACTCCTAGCCAGAACATTGTTTATTATGCTCTCCCACTGCTTGTAGAACTAAAATCCATTACCTTCAATAAAAGTCTCCAAGAATGTAGAATTTTAGGTTTTATTTCTCCAACTGCATTCACACTTACATGATTCCTTTCTCTCCTTCACATTTCTTTTTATCTGAATATACCACTATTTATTTATTTTTAGAAAGAAGGGAAGGGAGGGGGAAAGAGAGGGACAGAAACATGAATGTGTAAGAGAAGCATCGCTTGCTTTTGCATGCCCCCACCTGGATACTTGGCACACAACTCACGCATGTACCCTGACTGGGAATCGAACTGGTGACTTTCAGTTTGCAGGATGATTCCCAATCCACTGAGCCACACCAGTGAGGGCTGTCTTTCACATTTATTTTTTTAAAGATTTTATTTACTTATTTTTAGACAGAAGGGAAGGGAGGGAGAGAGAGAGGGAGGGAAACATCAATGTGTGGTTGCCTCTCATGCAACCCCCACTGGGGACCTAGCCTGCAACCTAGGCATGTACCCTGACTGGGAATCAAACCGGCGACGCTTTAGTTCACAGCCTGCACTCAGTCCACTGAGCTACACCAGTCAGGGCCACATTTCTTATTTTTTAAAAGATAAAAGGAAATGTATTTTTCTACCTACCTCACAAGTTTTAGATTAAATAAGAAAGTTCAAACTACTTAGAGATCCTGAGAAGGAAGTTGTGTTGCACATTTGATATATTACTTGTGAAAAATATAAAGACTTTTATGAGGATGCCGTCAACCAAAACTGGGAATAAAAAGCACTGAAATGTTTAAAAATGCTAAAATGCTACGTATGATCTTCAATAAATTATTTTTTACAACCTGAAATTATGTTGCTAAGATTCATCATGTTACCAAGTAGCTCTGGTGTATTCCTTTTCACTGCTATATAATATTCTGTTATCTCAATATACCACTATTTATTTATTGTAGTTTAGGAGTATAGGTATATGTGACAAAATTAGAGTTTTTTTAAAGCAAGGAAATCATTTTTAAGCATAGTAATGATCTTTTAAGAGGATACAGGGGTTTTAGATGAAAAAGAAGGCCCTAGGCAGCTTTAACATTAATAGTAATATTTTATTGTGGTGATGGTCAAATCGTGATTTCAAGGCTGCCAACATCATCATCGCCTGGCATCTTGTACAAATTCACACTTTCAGGTCCTACTCAGACCTACTGAATCAGAAAATTTGAGGATGCACCCAACAATTCTGTGTCACAACAAACCCTCCTGGTGATTCTGATATATGCTGAAGTCTGGGAACAACTGCTGTAGTGTTATGCTTTATAACTAGCATGTATAACATGTAAACTTTTCCGCCATATTACATAATACAAAACAAAATGAAAACTGTACTTGAACAACAATAAAAAATAAATAAATAAAATTAGAAAAAAAACACCTGAACAGTGGCTACCCAGAAGTAAAGAGTTGTGCAGGTATTACAACTATTTGAGAACTATTCTTTTCACAGATATTTAGTCAGGAGGGCAAATGGGAGGAAGAAAAGAAAGGGGAAGAATGAACCTTGGAGTGATTCAGGAGGAAGGTGAAGGTGAGATAAGAGACAATCCTCAAAAGAGTAGTTAAAAATACAGAGTACACTTCAAAGTATATGCATGCAAGTTATCTGTCGTCTGTGTGTCCATGTGTGTAGTTTAGAATGATACCTTACTTGGAAAGGTTGGCAAGTCTCATTGGTAGAGATAATTACTCCCCATGTCTATTTATCCCTGCTTCTGAATAATTTAGACCCAGCAGGAAAGTACTTACTTTCACTGCAGGACACAACTGCTGTTATTCAAGTAGATCTTGCTACTGTGGCCAGGGATTCTAAAATGAAATGAATCTATGTCATTACTACTTAGACTCCCCCCTACTTTTTTAATTTTTGGAGCTGCAGTTGCCTTTGCAAGCTATCTATTTTCCCTGCTGCTAACATCACATATCATCATATCGAAAGTGAGCAATCACACAAAGGTAGAAAAAAAGCATAGTCTTTACTTATTTTGAAAGAAACCAGTTTTAACTAAACATTTATTCTTAAATGGTTTACTAGTGTTAGGACTGCAGAAGGGTAGTTCACTCTGAAAGGTACCATGCAGGCTAGCAGTTAAAGATGTCATTTTTGTACACAGAGGATATGGAGGACTTTGACCTGCCAACTGCCTGGAGACACTTCAGGAAGAAGCTCTTGAAAGAAATTAATGGTGCAACATACGTACCCTAAGAAAAAGACCTCTAGCATACAGAAAATAGCACCACATTAGTTTTATAGGTTTTTAGCGTTTGTCACTTCCAAAATGTTTTGGGCTATAGAAATACCAGTGCAATAGTTTATCTTCTTTGTCAGATTACTATTAAGGCATCTAAATTCTGTAAGTAGTCTTGTTGAGTTCCTTGCTGTTGTAATAACTTCCTAACCAGTCTTCCCTCCTCCTACATTGTCTGCACTACAGTACTTCAATCCATATTTCTTGCCACTGCTAGACTGACCTTTATGAAGTACAGCTTTCATCATGCCCTTGGTCCACATATTACATCTCTGCCTTTGCTTCGACACATTAGAAACACATGGCTGACTGTAAGCCCCACTGGCAATAATTGTGAAGGACCTTCTCTACACATTTTTGTGCACTGACTACTGATGTCATTTGAAAATTTTATTATTTTAGCAATTTGTCTTAGTCTCTTTCCATTGCCTCTGCTTGTGCACTAAAGAACTTCTGAGCTTCTCAGTCTAGATGATGTCCTACATGATGTGGCCTCAACTCACTTTTGCAGTTTTATTTTCCATTCTCCAAGGATAGTCAACACTATGGTCCATCAGACTTGATCACTTGCCTTTTTCCAAATTTGCCATGTTTTTGCTGCCTCCATGTCTTTGCATGCTATTACCTCTCTCCAGGTTATTTCTTGTCTTCTCTCTGCCTGTTGAGATCCTTTCTATTACATTCCATAGCTCCACTGATACTTTTTCCTGAATCCTTCCCTGGTCCAGCCACCATTTATAATCTGCCCCCTCCAGAACACTTCCTCTATTGTTCTTATCATATTCTACCTTGTATTACAGTTCTTTGTATACTTAGTTTATATTACCACCCCCTCATGCCCTAAAAACTAGAAGCTTCTTGAGGGCAGGCTCCATGCCCCACTCATCATTGTATGTTCTCTATGGCATGCAGATCAATCAGTTTTTTGTATACAGTAGTTGCTCAATAAATGTTTGTTGAAGTGTAGTAGCCAGGCCAGGTGTCCTTTGTTGAATACAGAGATCAGGGAAAAACAGAGATCCTGTTGTGATATTGTTATCTGGAGAAACCAGACAAGGA
Source organism: Micronycteris hirsuta (assembly GCA_004026765.1). Classification (NCBI taxonomy): domain Eukaryota; kingdom Metazoa; phylum Chordata; class Mammalia; order Chiroptera; family Phyllostomidae; genus Micronycteris; species Micronycteris hirsuta. The sequence continues at coordinate 15,194 of PVJI01016710.1, read as the reverse complement.
AACTGTTAATCTGCCCCCTGTGATAGCTCTGCTTTTTCTGCTTCTGTAAATCTGCTTGAGCCATAATAATACTTGTGCCATGTTAATGATATATATGTTTTCACATCCCTATAGAGATATCCGCTTCTGTAAATCTACTTGTGCCATGACACCTCAATAATGTATACTTCCTATCCCTATAGAAGATATAAGCCAGTTCCCCCCTTGAACAAGTGCCCAGAATTTGGAAACTGCCTCCTCTGGGCCCGCATGCATGAATAAAGCTCAACTCCTTAACCCCAAAAGGTGCTGAGTCATTTTCTGTAACAGAAGAAACTTATATTAATAAAAACAATAAACGAAGCTGTAGTTGTGTATGGGTGAGAGAGATCATGTTTTAGCATCTGGATATTTGTGCAGAGGCATGTAGAAATATTAAAGAACCAGCCATTGCTATTCAAAACCGTCAGTGGGTTTCTATTGTTTGCTGCATAAAGGCAAAACTCTAGAGTCAGAAGTTTGTTGGAAAACGAAAGAGGTTGTTTATTTAAAGGCCATACAGTTTTGGTATACTAGCAGGTTTCTGCCTCAGAGGCCCGCTCTCTTTAAAACACACAAAGACTAATGATCCTGCCACCCTCTGCTAGGCCAGACCCATTTCAAAATGTGCCTAGAATTCCTTTTCCCATTTAAAAGTGCCATCCTTTAAGAAAGGCAGATGTCCGCAGCATGATCATTCAAGCAGCTTAGCTGGTTCTCAGTCACAGTTCAGCTCCTGGCATCTCTCATGAGTCTGTGTGTGCTTGCCTGAGTTCCATGAAGCACAACCAGTGCTGCCTCTGTTTTCTGTGTGGGAGGGGCTCCAGGGTCCATCAGTCTCAGGAACTCAGATCTACTACAGCCTACCTGGCTAGCCAGCGGAAAGGAAAAAGCCATGTGTTTCCTGGCATGTTGAATTTTAAAGACTCAGCCCAGAAATCACTGCATGATAGAGTGCCTGGATTTTTTTTTACCCATGTCTGCTAGTTTCTACCATTTTTGTCAGTTCTCCAGCGTGTTTGACCCTCTTGCAGCTGCCATTTTGCACAAGGGGATAGACATTCCCAAAAACGTGCAAGGGCACAGCATCTGTTTGCCTAGAAACGGTGTCTGGCCCCCACAGCTCACATAGGCTCTGCACAACCTCTCTCCAGCTGGGTCACAAGATCACCAGTTGCATGCAGCTGTGTTGCCTCTGTTTATGGTAGCCCCAGGGTATGAGAGGGCTGTTATCACACTTTTGGTGTGATTTCAATCTAGTCAGCCTCAGGCACTTCCTGCAACCCCCTTCCTTCAGGGGTGGGTGCTGGCTCTCAGAATTTCTCCTCTGCTCCCCAGTGATCTGGTCAATCCCGCCTATTACAGGAACACTCAGTACGACTCATTCCCATTACTGGGAAACCCAACACAAAGGGTAGGTCCTGCTGTCGCAGGGCCAGTATCACCAGCTTCTTTATAAAGGATATCTCACTTTTTCATTTAAAAAGAACATTAGCTCCTGAGAATTGAATATTTTGGGGGAAAGAATCTAACTAACATTGACAATACAGTTAAACATCTTTAGAAGGAAATATAGACACAATAACATGGTAATGATAATCTTCAGGCAAAATATAACGGTACATCCAATTTTTTTCCTACAGTATAGTTATTGGAGTGGTTAAATGTTCCATTGAATTACCCAAACTATCTGGGAAGTCTCCAGACACCCGAGTCAGTTTGAAGAATTTGATAATATGCCCTTAGAGATGGAGACAGGATACAGAGGCCAAAAATAGATGTGATTAGTGAATGCAGCAGAATTCCTAGTATGACAAAATCAGGAAGCAGAAATTGATTGAGCTGAAAACCATAACAGGAAAGCAAAAGACAATTATAACACTTCATTCTTAAAGTGGATGCTATTAAATCAACACACAAAGATACCAGAATTTTAAAATGATGCTTATTTTACTCTTTTTACTTTATTTTTATATGCCATGTTTCATTTTCCATCATCACTTCTACGAACTATATTTTGACAATACATTACATTGACTAGACTCATGATATATTTCATATTTACCTAATTGGTTAAAAAAAGAAAGAGAGAAAAAGACAGCTGAAGAGCCAAAGGGAAAAGGGACAAGAATATCTTAAAGTAATTATTTTGGAGATGTTTTTAGGCTTGAAAAAAATGGCATTCAGCATGTTGCTACTAACATACGGTTCACTCTGACCCTCAAAACAAAACAATATGAATAATCCAAAGATTTCCAGAATCCAAGACTTTTATATTCAAGTCACTCTTTTTTTCCCCTCAGCTTTGTGTAAATGCTTTGCTTCACAACAATGAGAACACATTTCCTGACTTACTTCTTTCTTTTTCTTTTTTTGATTCAGGAGCGAGATTTAGAGTTTAACTAAAGTTTCTCCATCAAATAAAGTGGGACAGCAGTTCTTAGCACCAGTTTTATGTTTTTATTCATGACTTGGGTCACAGAAGCATGCTAGTTTTGAATTTTGAAAAAAGAATGGGTTCTCTTTCCCCCTCTTTTTTTAAGTGTTTGGAAGTTACCATGTGCATTTTTTACATAGTATAGTAAAGAAGCTTGATTTTAGTTCTTTCTATGCCTCCCATTATTAATATTCCCAACAGTAAAAGTTATGAAATAAAATGGTGCTTTTTTCTTCATTGATCGAGCACTTTTGAATTGTAAAGAAGAACTTTGCAAAGCACTATGTTTTTGCTTTAGGTCTTCCTAAGTCATCCATTGTACACAGAGGGTGCTAAGCAGGAAGAGGGGGTTGTGATATGTTGCACATAGGTATTCAGTTTATATTTTAATTGCTGTAGATTGCATTTCAATTTTTCTCTAGTTTCCCCTGAAACAACCACCTAGGTAGTCTTTCTGCCTCAGTGTTTTATGAAACTCTGGTTATCTTCCACATCACAACCAAGTACATCTTCAAATTAATTAATGAATAATATCATTCTCCTCCTAAAAATACCTTCAGTCTCTCCCCATTATTTGCTGAATCTCTTTAGTCTAACATTCAAGGCCCTCCACGATTAGGTTCCAATTCATCTTTCTAGCTTTTCCTATTACTAACGACTCCCATGTGTGGACTTATGTTTCACGCAAACCCATGCCTTATACATAACGCACACGCATGAACATACACAGATATATACTTCCTATCTGTCCTTTCCCACTGCCACTGCTTCTTCTCTTTCAATACTTTCTACATGTACCATCCATTCCCTTTCCAACTGTATTTTGAGTCCTAATTTGAATGTCTGATTCTACAGTCTTACCTCTCCCATTTCTATTATTATTTCATCTTACTTCCCCTCACTATTATTTTTCCTTACAAAAACTCCTTGATTTCAGGAACCTACCTTAAAATCCCATAACACTGTAGCAGCTTTCATTGTACTGCATGATTGCCAATAACTCTTTGTGGAATGATGGAAATGAAGAATAATGACCACCGCTGGATCTCTGAACCTTCCAATCTTAATTATATTTAGGTATCTACCTTATTCTGATTAAGGGAACTAATGTCCCATCAACCTTTTCTTTCCATAACCTAGAAGAACCAGGTGACATAAATGATGGTGTTGTTTGTTATCAGAGATGTAATGTTTATTATGCATGGAAATAACATCAGATTCATTCACGGAAAACAATAGTTTGGAGCAAGAAGTCAAGTCTCTGAATCAATAAAGTTCGCAGAGCACAACAAAATGTAGTCCCATGAGACATTTGAACAAAAGACCAAGTCATCAATTTAGGCCATAGAATGTGGGATTCTGCCTGAAACAAAGCCTTAAATTCATCAGTATAACCACACTGGCAGACATGAGATAAGAGACTCTCTGTAGCTTCAAGCAGAATTTGCATAACTCTCAGACCTAAAGCTTCAGGTGCCAAAAATACTCAAAGTAACCTTTAAAATTGTCTGAGAGTGCACCTATCTCCCTCTGATAAAAGGTATCATTTAGCATTTCTTCTCTAGTCATTTAAAAGCAAATGTCCTGGCCATTTGTAGATAAGCTTAAAGCCTTTCCCCTACCTGTTTATTTGTTGCCACCTCCAGAGGGAAATGATGTCTGTTAGCGACACACATGTGAGTTGTGCAATCTCTCTTTCTGGAAAATATCCGGGATGTCACTGTTTTGCAGGCCGACATCCTCTTCAATGGAAGGAAGGGAGGGAGAGAGGAAGGAAGGAAGGAAAGAAGGAAGGAAGGAAGGCATTTTTTAGTATTGTCACACTGCACCTTAGACCAGAAAGGGCTAAAAACCTCTTGGGAAAGAGTAATTATTTTGGCATTCTTTATAAGAAAACTATGTTCCTATCTAAGGAGAAAACTCCATGGACTTGATCATTTGTGGATTCCTTAGAAACCTCTCTGGGAGTGGGGGAGAACAATCAGATTTATCTCCTTATATGTGTGACAACAATATTTGTCACCAATTGACCTCAGGCATGATATAGCTGATTTGACTGACTATTGGAGTGTTGCCTTCTTTTTCACTGCTCCATGCATTTCTCTCCTAAAGCTATGCCAAATTATTTGATTTTTTAAAAAGACTTTATTTTAATTTTATTTTTGGAGAGAGGGGAAGGGAAGGAGAGAGGGAGAGAAACATCAATGTGTGATTGCCTCTTGTGTGGCCCCTACTGGGGACCTGGCCTGCAACCCAGGTATGTGCCCTGACTGGGAATCAAACCCACAACCCTTTGGTTCATAGGCCTGCACTCTATCCACTGAGTTACACTAGCCAAATTATCTGATATTTTGGATACAACTTCTTGTATCTGATGGCTTTCATAAAGAGCTGTAAACTAACTCTGAAGGAATTTCAACCACATTAAGTCCCTAGGCAATTTTTGGGGGGCTAGAGAACTAGAAGATTATTTTAGAACCCTGAATAATGCTAACTATCTTGGAAAATGAAACACTCATTGTTCATTCAGTGAAGGTCCATATCCGGGCACAGTCTTAATGACCTTGTGTACTAGCTAGCTGTCCCACCAGAAATTTGTCACTCACTAGAAACAAAACAAAGCAAACAATAACCAAGTTGCTTTTCCCACAGTGGGTTTTGCTTACAGGATCAACATTTGGAAAACATGGATTAAACAATTTCAAAAGGTTTTGAATGTAAGACTTCTCAAAACCTTTATTCTGTTCTTATATGCTTTGTGAATCTCTTAAGAGGAAGTTAGAGTACACAATGTTCCCCAACTGTTTGACCATGAGAACCATTCCATAAACTTACCCAGTGGGACCAGGGCTCTCTCTGTCCTTTGATGAATGTGGATGTAGACTGAATATTTGTTAACAACAAAATCTGTCAGCAGAATTACTATTAAAGAACAGTTTACATAGTGAACTACATTTGTTTTCTTTAATGGATAGAACTAGCTCTATTCATTGTTAACATTCTATTCTTGGTCTAAGTTATGGTATAACTAGCATAACCCTGCATAGTTTTTGTTTTAGATCACTCTGAGAAGTAAGTTTGTTTATGTTCAGATAAAGAGTACAGAAAAACACTGCCCTTGTAGAACATTAAGTTTCCTTTTAGAGTCTTTGTACAACTAGTATTAAAGAGGACTAAATGGTATAATTTCTGAAAGGAAAGCCGGCCTCCACTAGTTTAGTAGGCATCATACAGAGCTGTTCACTCTGGATGGAGAATTAATACTGGGTCTGATGAAAATGACTCATTCCTGATTTATTTATTAATTTGATAAATATTTATTGAGTACTTACAATTTTGAGGGGTTCAGAATGAGTCACCTCAAGATGTGCCTCTGTCGTACTGTTTTGAGCCAAAGACAACTTTAGTCATAGTCTCAGAAGAAACTTTTGGCAGCCATCCTTAACTTCCTAGAAAAATATGAATTAGAGGCCTTGCCCTTAAAAGATTGTCACCATAACTTTTTGACCCACCTATATGGTTGGGCAAATTTTATGTACTAAACATCTATTCTTATTATTCTGCAATGACCCTTTGAGGACCCCAAGGTACATTACTGTTACACGGGGATCTGGCAAGATTGATGGGGAGAGGGCAGGGGCCCCTGAAGCAGTGCACAAGAGCCCGTGAGTAAGGAGGGGTTGCAGGAAATGCCAGAAGCTGTGGGACTGAAACTGCAGTATGGCACGTGTTAGATTTCCATACCCTCGCAAGGGAAAACAAAACCGGGGTGTGGCATAGCAGAAGGAGGCTTGCGCAGAGATTGTGTCAGGCTAGTGAAATGTTTGGACAGAGGGAAAAAACCCTTCTACTTGCTTCTGGGACACATGGAATTTTGCGGCCAAAGATTTAAATGGAGGGCAAGCAGACTCTCCGCCCTTTTCTACTTCCTCTCGCTTGCCCTGCCATGGGCTGGCTTGCACCAAAGCCCACCCCCACCCCCTGCCAGCCCAGGGATGCATGCCCTGGCAGCAGCCTGAGGGATGCTGCAGGTCCACACAGCACAGAGGGTCCTGGACTATGTCCTTCTCTGCCTCTGAGATCCGTGCACAGATGTGCAGACCGGAGGGCTCACTGTCCCCGAGGGTGCTAGCAGGCTTTGGTGCTGGGCTTGCAGACAGAGCCCCTGCATGCAGAGGGAAGCTGCAGTGTGGCAATGGCGATGCCAGCCCCACAAGTGTGCACTCCAGGAAGGGGTCCTGAAGCCGAAAAGCCATCCACGTAGCATTCTTGGGCTCCAGAAGGACAGATAAGGATGGAGCCGAGTTTCTTGACACTGTCTATTGGTTCTGGGGGTAGCTGGGTTTTTCTGTGTTTTGCAGAAGAGACTGGCCTGGAGTCAGGGAGTATCCCACTCCCCAAATTGGGCAACATTTTAATAAAGAACTTTTTCCTTCCCCTCCAACTTTTGTTTTATGCTTGTGTTTGGTGGCAGGCAGCTGAATCTCGCTCTGTTCAGTAACATTACTTCACCCCTAGCTCAACAATGTCTTATATACTTCAATCACTCTTTCTAACTCTGAACATGTTGTGCATGTGGGGTCTCTGACTGTCTCATATATGCAGGATCCCATACATATGTTTTATTAAATTTGGTTATTTTCTCTTGGTAATCTGTTTTACATCTATTTAATCATTAGACCAGCCAGAAGAACATTGAGGGTAGAGGAAAATTTGTTCTTTCCCCACACTATACTCCTATGACTCTTTTAATCTCCAAAATCATGGAGTTTACATTCTGTGAAGGAAGAGATAAGCAAGTAAATACAGTCATGAATAAATTATATGTTTACAGAATAGATAATTGATATAAAGAAACTAAAACAAGGTGATAAGTTGGAGACTAAGAGGAGTGAGGGTTTTTTTATATTAAAGAATTGAACATAAGTTTGTCAGACTAAGAATAGACATTAGGTTCTATTAGTGATATCTTTCATTGTCAAATACATGACTCCACTCTAAGAAGACAAGCAACCCAATTAAAAATGGGCAAAGGACTTGAACAGACACTTCTCCAAGGAGTACACAGAGTGCCCAGAGACATATGAAAAGATGCTCAGCATTGCTAGCCATCAGAGAGATGCAAATTAAAACAGCAATGAGGTACCGCTTCACACCAGTCAGAATGGGCATCATAAACAAAGCAACAAACAACAAGTGTTGGAGAGGTTGTGGAGAATAGGGAACCCTAGTGCACTATTGGTAAAATTGCAGACTGGTGAAACCACTGTGGAAAACAGTATGGAATTTCCTCAGAAAACTAAAAAATGGAACTGCCTTTTGACCTGGCAAGTCCACTCCTGGGATTATATACTAAGAACCCTGAAACACCAATCCAAAAGAACCTATGCACCCCAATGTTCCTAGCAGCACAATTTATAATAGCCCTCCCCTCCTAAGTCTGGAAGCAAACTAAGTGCCCATCAGTAAATGAATGGGTCTAAAAACTATGGTACATTTACACAATGGAATTCTACACAGCAGAAAGAAAGAAGGAGCTCCTACCCTTTGCAACAGCATGGATGGAACTGGAGAGCATTATGCTAAGTGAAATAAGCCAGGTGGTGAAAGACAAATACCATATGATCTCACCATTAACAGGAACCTAATCAACAAAACAAACAAGCAAGCAAAGTATAGCCAAAGACATTGACATTGAGAACAGGCTAACAGTGACCAGAGGGGAGAGGGGAGGGGATAACGAGAAAAGGGTTTACAGGAACAATGATAAAGGACATATGGACAATAATGGGGGGAGGGGTGGAAACAGGGGAGGGAGGTGGGGAGGGGTGGAGGGAAAAGGCAGAAAACTATACTTGAACAACAATAAAAAATGTTAAAAAAGTATTATGAAATAAACTCCTAAAACATCTAAAAAAAATACCTGAGAACAGCAACAGATCAAAAGGAAAGTAACTTTTTTTGCCTTGATCTTTGTTGTTTCCTAGCTTTTCTGGTTGTTTGCTTGCTTTTGTTTTTAACTGCTTTTCTCACTTAATATGTAGTGAAATTTTGCTAAGAGAATGTTTATATATAAGCTGATTTTCTGTATATGATTTTCACCCTGGCCCTCTCAGACTAAGGCCTTATCACAGAGTCTCAGCAATATTAAACATAAATTCTCCATTTTGACACATAAATCTGAAGGCAATCAATTTTTCTGTCTATACCTTATGATCTGCATTTACAACAGTGTGATGTGTAATTTAAGTTTTTAATCTCAAATGTTTGTTCCATAACAAAAGTCTGTACTGATACAATGTACTACTTCAGCTGGATTTTCTTCATACACAGGGTCCAGCACAAACAACACTCCTTTTTATTACAAATTATTTTATTACAAAATCATAAGCATGTAATTCTGTAACATAACAATGTCACACTCAAGCATAGCATATGATATTTGAGATGAAATGTTCAAATTAAAACTATAAATTATTACACCCATATTATTACCCTATCAATCATACTCAAGCAGCTGTTACTTCTGCTGGATCCTGTATATACGAACTATTCTTGTCATTTTCCTTTTATTATAGTGAGCAAATAAAATAAGTGATGAATTCTAGCCCTGGCTGGTATAGCTCAGTGAATTGAGCACGGGCCTGTGAACCAAAGGGTTGATTCCCAGTCAGGTCACATGCCTGGGTTGTGGGCTATGTCCCCAGTAGGGGGCGCATGAGAGGCAACCACACATTGATGTTTCTTTTCCTCTTTCTCCTTCCCTCCCCCTCTCTGTAAAAAATAAGTCAATAAAATCTTTTAAAAAATAAGTGATTAATTCTAATTTCAAATCTAATTCTGATTGGCAAGACTCTCCATTAGACTTATTCAAACTACTTTTGATGATGGGGGTTCACTTAGAGAATTAAGATTGTAATAAGATATCATATTTTATAAATTAGATGCAATTTTAAAATACATTTCCCATTTATTATCAGGCCCCCCAAACAAGTTCTATCTGAAGGAAAGAGAAGTGTCTTCAAAATATTTTTGGATGTTTTTAACACAGAATTTATTTCATCCTTTGCTGTCTCTCAAAAGTAGTGTCTATGAATAGGAAGAATGTTTCCTTAAAATTTTCTGAAGGAGAACTCTTTAAAAAAATAAAGTGTAGCTGTAAAGGGGAACTCTTGTAGGTCCTTTTTCAAGTATTTTTGAGAGGAGAGTGTGTGTTGAAAAATAATGTCCACACTCTTGGTAGGTATCTGAGGAGAAGTATTTTACTAAAATATCAGCTTCCTCTTTATCCCCTTCTTTGTTTTCAGTAAATTATGGATTTTGCAGAGAACACCTTAATAATAAATGTGTCATTTTGCTTTATGCTATTACTGGGTTTTCTGCCCAAATAAAACATTCTTTAACTGTTATAGTTCCTGAAAACTGGATCACAGTTCAGCACACTATAATAGAGAAATTCTGTGTTGTACAATTAGTTTTAATTAAGACTGAGTTAGATTTTTCAGGTAAATTGGTATCTTGCTTACCCTGCGCAGCGTGTAAGCAACATTACTGCAACTTTAAGGTGTTACTGGGAAAAATGTTTTTACCTTTATTGTAGCTGATTAACAACAGATCATAACAGGCTGAGGGAACAAGTTTGCTTCTGTTCCAAGTGGAAGGAGTTCTCATGCTAAAATTAAGTGTCTCTCCAGAAGGATAAGGTAGAGTTTCACTTTTTATTCTATTTGTTTTTTCAGCCTCACATATTTATTTTATTTCATCAAACAATGCATAGATATACAAACAGTTATATTGAGACAGGCACACATGTTTTTCTCTAACATTTTAGAAATTATGCAAGGCACTGTGGTGATCAACTACCCTGGTTTGCCCAGAATTGAAGGCTTTTCGTTGAATGAGGATGTGCATTGACCAAACCAGGAATGTCTCCAACCAACCAAGAGAGTTGGTCACCTGAGTTCAGAAAAGTCATTCTGATATGACAATGCAAAAGCTTTGTAATCCACAACAGTTAATTCCAGACTTAAAGAGGGTAGATTTGAGAATATAACTTAATAACTATAGTACACGAGAAAATAGTAAAAACAACACACCTGCGAACTAGTCAGGTGTCAAGGCGAGAGGTAACATGAAAAGTATAAGAAGACAATATTAATAATTACAAACTTAGATCTATAACTTTATTCTGTGTCTCGGCACTTACTCCAGATGTTAAATAAACAGTGGGGCTTGTGTATTCAGTAGAACAACAATGGAAAGGATTATATAAAATGTTTGCATGATTTATTTTTATCTGCTTGGTGTGCAATGAAGTGCAACAGGCTATGAATTATTGTGTAATAGTTACCGCATTCTGTCTTTATATGTGAGATAGACAGCTGGGATCCATGAAAATATACTGCCATTTTCAGTCTATGGAATTACCTTATAGTTTGAGAGAAGTGTATGTTTGTGCATGGAGTCTAAGATTGAGACCAAGAAAGAGTCTTTGGATTTCTAGTTCTTTGATCCAACACAAACTAATGTGTTTTCAGTCAAGTTGCTTAAATTTAGTGCCATGGTTTTTGGATTCTTTGATTTGAGACAGCAAAAGTTAGTTCTCAACTTCTAGGTTTTTGGATTCTTTGATTTCAGACAGCAAAAGTTAGTTCTCAACTTATAGGCTGAACAGTTTTGGACAGTCCATAAAAGTTGTGGTATTTGAAGTGAAGATAGAAGAGAGGTCAGTTTTAGTATCAGAAATGAGTTCTGTGAATGCATGGTATCGCCATAATTCTTTTCCCAAGTTATTTGTCTGTCAGGAACCAATATGGTCAGCATCAAGCGGGAAGTCCTCTCTCTTACTTTCATTATCTGCTTACAAACTACCTATAAAGTTTTATTTCCCACTGGGCAGTTGGGAGTCATGCATTCCCAGTTTATTTCCAACATGGGAGTTGGCACATGCATTCTGAAACTAAATTGTCTGGGTTCAAAACCTTGCTTTATAATTATAAACTCTGTGACCTTGGGCACACTACTTAATTTCTCTGTGCCTCAGTTTCCTCATTTGCAAAATTGGACTACTAATAATATATAGCTCATAAGGGTAAATATATATTAAATACTGAGAATAGTGCTTTGCACAATGTTTGCTATTATTATTACTGTTGTCATTATTATTACTCCTTAACACGTGCCCTTTGATCTAGGCTTCATGTTCTCTTTAATATCTATATGCCATGCTTATATCTCTCTTTATATTTTTGCTTGTACTGATTGTCCAAACTTTTGGCATCTCTGGGGCACACTAGAAGAAGAGGAGTTGTCTTGGGCTCTATATTAAATATACAAACACTAACAAAAACCAATGAACAAGACAAAAAAGATTTTAAGTAAATTTACGATTTTGTGTTGAGCTGCATTCATAGCCATCCTGGGCCACATGTGGCCTGCAGGCCGTGGGTTGGACCCCTATCACGCAACATGGTACTCTTTCTTGCTTGCCCATATTTTATCCATTCCTGAAAGAACATTTAAATTCTAATATTTTTTATGTGAGACCTTCACAAAACTCTCCCTCTGATAACTTCCTTTATAATTACTACCTGGACAATGCATGTCACCTTTTAACTATTTGCTGTTTGGTGTGTGCTAATGTTAACTCCTCTGCTGACCTTAAAACTTTTTGACAGTTGGGGAAATGTCTTGTTTATTTAACTGTATGTTTCACAGCCTCTACTGTATTTCTAAATAAATAGTTGATTGATTCATATCAAGCAGCCGATGCCTACATTTGGCTCTTTGATTCTCCCACTACTTTTGAGACATAAAGCCATCAGTTAAATCACTTCAAGGATTGGTCTCATAAAATCTTGCTATTTTAGATTATTTTTCAGCACCTATGTATTTGTGATAGAATATAATTTATAGGTCAATTTTCTTTCATGTTGGAATTCAGCAAAGAATAAAACATGGTGTTTTGCCCTGGCTGGTGTAGCTCAGTGGATTGAGCGCAGGCTGGGAGCCAGAGGGTCCTAGTTCGATTCCCTGCCAGGGCACATGCCTGGGTTGTGGACTGGGTCCCCAGTGAGGGCCATGTGAGAGGCAACCATACATTGCTGTTTCTCTCTCTCTCTGTATCCCTCCCTTCCCCTCTCTCTAAAATAAATAAATAAAATATTTTAAAAAATGGTGTTTTTACATAAAGTTCATATACATCACTAAACCACACTTACTAAGGTTAATCCCATGAAGATAGGATAAACTGTGATAACAATTTTTAACAAATTTATATAAAATTTTCACATACACACAAAAGTGGAGAATATAAAAGACAAAAATGAGAGACTAATAATGTAATCAATACCATGTTATTATCACCCAATTTCCACAATTATTAACACTTTTCCAATGTTTTTTCATCTTTTTTTCACCTGAAATAGTTTAAGACAAATCCATCATATTTTATTTCTAAATAGTTCAGTATATGTCATTAACAGTTGAAAAGGAATAAAAATAATTTTTAAAAGAACCAAGAAATAGTCCTCAATATTGTACTAAAATTGTTAATTCTTATAGTTTTACAACTTTAATAAAAACATTTTGTTCTCTTCTACCCCAAAGCTATAAACCTATAAAAACGGATGTTCCTAGTGGGTGACAAGGAATATATGTGAAACATGAAGGGTATTTTACTATTTTCACTTTGGTTTTTGAAGTACGGTAGGAGCCCTGGTTTGATAAAGAACACTGCATTATGATTTCAATGTGATAGATTACAATCAAATGGAAAGTATATATTTATTTCATTTGTTTTTTTTAATAATTGCTTTATTGTTTTTCAATTACAGTTGTCTGCATCCTCTCCCCTCACTTCTGCCCACCCCCTCCAACCCCACCTCCCTTCCCTGCCTCCCTCCTCCCCCTTGGTCCTGTCCATGTGTCCTCCATACTGGTTCCTGAAAACTCTTCTCCCCATTGTCCCCTCCCCTCTCCCCCCTGGCTATTGTTAGATTGTTCTTAATTTCAATGTCTCTGGTTATATTTTGCTTGCTTTTTTGTTTTGTTGATTATGTTCCAGTTAAAGGTGAGATCATATGGTATTTATTTCATTTGAATATCTTTTCAGCTCTATGATTTTTTGGATATCTTAAATTAAATGTAGAATGGGGATATCTAGGCTCATGAGGCCATGTAGCTTATCAGTCTATTTTAACAAGGCCGTTTTTCTAGGGATATGAGAACCCAATGGCTTTAATGATTCGATGGCATGGTTTCATAAGTTATTGTGGCATCATTCCCTACCAAACTGCTCATAAAGTATAACAGAGATGTTAAGTTAGATGTTTAAATACCTATTTCACTAATTTGGTTTACCAAGCACTGTTCCCACAAACAGTAATCATTGGTTTATAAATGATGATGTACTTTTAAAATTACAGTTTAGTAGGACACCAGTTTAAGCAATAGATAGTTTTTAAATCTTAAAGCAACAGTGTTAAATAAAGAGAGGTACGTTATGGGAATCATTAGGAACATGAATGTTTTTTTTTTATTTTTAAAGGATTTTATTTATTTATTTTTAGAGAGGGCAAGGGAGGGAGATAGAAAGGGACAGAGACATCAATGTGTGGTTGCCTTTCAAATGGCCCCAACAGGGGACCTGGCCAGAAACCTAGGCACACACCCTGACTGGGAATCGAACTGGTGACCCTTTGGCTTGCAGGCCAGCACTCAATCTCCTGAGCCATATCAGCCAGGGCAGAACATGCATGTTCTTTAAAACAAGTATCATGGAAATCTCAGCCACACATGTGTAGGAAATATAATTTAGGGGTTAAAGTTTTCAACAATTTATACATTATACCAGTCCTTTTGAAGTCTATACTGTTTATACTCATTTCCCTATATTTGGGGTTAGAAAGATGTACTGGGGGGGACACAAAAAAAACCCCAGGAATTTATTTTTCAAAAATTGTGTATTTAAATACCATATGATCTCACCTTTAACTGGAACATAATCAACAAAAGAAAAAAGCAAGAAAAACATAACCAGAGACATTGAAATTAATAACAATCTAATAATAGCCAGAGAGGAAGGGAAGGGGACAGTGGGGAGAAGGGTTTTCAGGAACCACTATAGAGGACACATGGACAGAACCAAGGGGGAGGATGGAAGAAGGGGAGGGAGGTGGGTTTGGAGGGGGTGGGGGAGGAGAGGGGAGAGGATGCAGACAACTGTAACTGAACAACAATAAAGTAATTTAAAAAAAGAAAAAAATGTGTATTTATTCTTACATGTTTAAATTTCATTCACCTCTGAAGTATGCTCCATTTGAAGCAATACACCTATAGGGATGTTTTTTTTCCACTACTCAGAACAGTTTTTGAATTTGTTGATTTTGATGCCTTTTAGTGCTTCTGCTGTTCTTTTGTTTCACCACTCCCACATCATCAAAATGTTTCCATTTGGGGCTTTTTTTCGTCCTGGGAAACAAACAAACAAAACACTTGTTCAAGGGTGAGATCTGATGAATAGGGAAGGTAGGGCATGGGGATCATGCTGTTTCTGGTCAAAAACTGCTGAGCACTCCATGCAGTGTGGGCAAGGTGCACTCAGAAATCACCCACCATAAAATGGCCAAACACATTGAAAGAGTCTTCAAAAAAATTCACTGAAGCAGGTTGAAGACAGCGGCGAGATAGGAGGAACAGAGTTTACGTCCTCCTACCCACTGGTTGATTTTCTGAGGAA
>PVJI01016709.1:0-37580 GCA_004026765.1 Micronycteris hirsuta | reverse complement strand
GACAACTCTCAAAGTGTGGACGTCCTCAGACAGGGCTTTAAACATGTTGAGACGGCACAACAGAGGAGCTGCTGCTGTGTTGGGAACAACCTATCTCAGAACTTGTCGACATTCACGGGGTTCGGCTGTAGGTGACCTTAGTGTGATGCACTTTCATGGTGTGTGCGTGTATTCACACACACATACTCTGTGAGCTTTAACAAGCTGGGTGTAGAATGTCAAAGCTTTGAAAAGAAATATAACCTTATGATTCTTATTTAAGTCAGTGGGAATCCTATAAGAATTTGTACTTTATATGCTTATATACTCCTTTTGTAAGTTTTCCATTAACCAAGATGCATGACTCCTAAACTATGAAACGCAAGCACCAAAGCCTACAGTTGCCTGTGGATCCCCGGTGGGGCTGTGCCATTCCTTGCCTCCTTTTCCTGTCGCCCCTAGAGAGTGGAGGGCGGCACATGTGTTAGCAGAGGAAGGAGTCTGTTCCTGTGACCAGAGCACACACACACTGCCCCCTGACCTGGTGCCACTTCACACCTTGAACTTGCATCCTCTCCAGGTGGGCACTTGAAACCAGCCCTCATCACAAACATGGCCCGGGAGCCAGTTGTATCCCTGCCTCCTTTCCTCTTGCAACAGAAGAGGACCCAACCCGCTCCTCTGGAAACGTGCTATGACATAGAAGTGAGGTTATGTGCAAGTGAGGTGGGTCCTACTTTCACAACCTTGAGAGTGTAGAAGGGGATACTTTTGGAAATAAGAGCGGGAAGCACTCTTCCAGAGAAGAATACAGTCGAAAGCAAATGGCACCTTTGATCTGCAGCTGACTTCTATGGTGCTTCATCTCTGGAGAGCTGAAAGGTAGGCACTCTCCATCTCTATTTACTTCCTTGAGGTAGGGCTTTGTCAATACATAAACATGGATTTCTGAAAACCTTGTAAACACCATCGAACATGATTGGAGCATCCAGTCTGATGGGTTTTCTGAGGCTAATCCAGTCTGCCATGCAGAAGGGAGCAGATACACACTCCCCACTTCTCAGAGGCAGCTTCCCCACCTGCCACCTACAATACAAGGAGAGCAGTGTCTCCCAAGCTTCCTGGGACACGGCCCTGCCCTGGGAAACTTGTTAAGCAGGCAGCCTTGCAGGCTCCTCTCCCTTCATTTAGTGAATTAGTGATGGGGCCAGAAATTTGCTTTCCCCTTGTCATCATGGAGTTGTGGGGACCTCTGGGCTAGAAACTCAGCCCTCTGTCTGGGGGAGGGGGGTCAGTTCTGGCTGCTCACTACAAATGCCTGTGAGCTTGGAAATACCCTGATGCCCACACTGTGCGCCATACCAATGACATCAGAATTTTGTCAACGTGCAGCCAGGGCTGAGAACCATTGGCTAGAGCATTTGTGATTGAAAAATCTTCTTGGCTAACAACTTGCCTCAGCTGAAAAAATGGGGACTAGCGTAATCAAGGAAATAAAATGGACACTG
Source organism: Micronycteris hirsuta (assembly GCA_004026765.1). Taxonomy (NCBI): domain Eukaryota; kingdom Metazoa; phylum Chordata; class Mammalia; order Chiroptera; family Phyllostomidae; genus Micronycteris; species Micronycteris hirsuta. The sequence goes on along the minus strand of PVJI01016709.1, from coordinate 36,093 downwards.
AACATTGATCAAGAAAAATGGAGAAAAATGCCTTGGGAGGATAAGAGAAGTGAGTACTTCTCATAGAGAAGATAGGTAATTTCTCTCCTGGGCTGTTTTATGTTCTCAATCAGGCACCTGCACTCACACTTTGTAAAGGGCCAGGCAATTCATTTTTAAGGCTTTGTGGGCCAGATGGGCTCCAGTGCAAGTAATGCACTCAATGGTTGCGGCATAGGAGCAGCCAGGGTGGAGATAAGTGAGTGAATCTGGCTGTGTTTTACTAAAACTTTTATATAATGGACATTTCCTATCTTTTCTATGAGTCACCAAGTATTCTTCCTTTGGTTTTATTTCAACCCTTTAAAATTGTAAGTCCATTCTTCTCTCCCAGGCCACTGTAACAGCAGCGAGTGGGCCCGTGGGTCCTCATTTGCCAAGCCCTGTTCTGGGTGAAACACTTGGGGCAGGCCTGGCACAGGAGGAAGGCCAGATGGAGTGTAAAATGCAGTAAAAATATTGCATTGATTAAACTGTTATATTAGGGAATGTATATATAAACACCTAGAACAGTGCCTCCTGGTGAGTGTTGAATAAATGACATTTCATTACTGTTGAGTAGATGGATGAATGGAACACTGCCTATTGCTCTTCAAGGGCACTGGCCTAGGAGTGACGAGTCACACGTATGTTGTGCTTTCAGGCACTGTTCTTAGTGCCTTACACACTTTAACGCATTGAATCTTTACTAAACCTTATAACATAGGTACTATTATTATCCCCATCTTAAGAAAACTGAGGACAGAGTGCTAAAGTAACTTGCTTGAAGTTACAAGTTACTTTACTGAGAGACACAGACAGGATTTCCACTCTGGCTGTGTGACTCGGAGTCCATGCTTGCCGCTACCAAGTGGTTTACAGCAAGGTAAAAATAATACATGGCTCTATACAACATAGGAATAGAAATAATTTTTGCATGCCTTCATTATTCTTTTTTGAGGGAGAAATTTTTTATTGTTGACACTATTACAGATGCCCCCCATTGTCCCACCTCTGCTCCCCTCCACCCAGCCCCGGCTCCCCACACCTGGTCTTCACTACACTGTTGTTTGTGCCATGGACTATTCCTGTATGCAGATATGTTCTTTGGCTAATCTCTTCCAGTCCTCCTCACCCCTCCCATCTGAGATCTGTCAGTCTGCTCCATGTACCCATGTCTCTGATTTTATTTTGTTCAGTCATTAGATTCCACATATGAGTGAAGTCATATGGGTTATTTGGGGCATTCGTCTTCCTCTGACTGACTTACTTCACTTAGCATAATAATCTGCAGGCCCATTAATGCCACTGCAAAGAAGAACAGTCCCTTCTTTTTAACAGCTGCATAGTATTCCATGGTGTAAATGTACCACATCTTTTTTATCCACTCATCTACTGATGGACATTTGGGCTATTTCTAGATATTGGCTACTGTAAATAATGCTGCTATGAACGTAAAGGTTCATATTTTCTTTCTGATTGGTGTTTCAGGATTCTTAGGATATATTCCCAGAAGTGGGATTGCTGGGTCAAACAAGGGTGAATTTTTTTTTTAAGATTTTATTTTTATTTATTTATTTTTTAGAGAGAGGGAAAGGGAAGGAGACAGAGAGGGAGAGAAACAACAATGTATGGTTGCCTCTCACATGGCCCTCATGGGGACCTGGCCTGCAACCTAGGCATGTGCCCTGACTGGGAATCGAACCCAAGGGTGAATTTTTTAACATTAATAAATTTAAATTGTATTTCACTACAAAAATCTAATCTTTATATTTTGATAATATCTCATCCTCTCTTAAGACCATCCTTTACAGCAGTGGTTTTCAACTGGTGGCAGTTTTACCCCACAAGGGGACATCTGGCAATGTCTGGAGACACTTTGCTTGTCATAGTTGGGGCATGAAGATTGCTACTGGCATCCAGTGGAGAGGGGTCAGGGATGCTGCTAAATATGCTGCTACAATGCACAGGACAGTCCTCCTTAACAAAGACTCACTCTGCCCAGATGTCCTCAGTGCTGAAGAAGCCTCATTTAAAGCCAACATTCAGCATTAGATACAGGAGCATACAAAAAGCCCCTTATCTGGGCACTTGGGTCACCGCCACCTCAGACTCGGGTCATCCTGTTGCTGACTCAAGTGACTGGTGTGTAGCTGGTTGTGAGAAAGGCCAAAGGGGTAGATGCACCATCCTTCACCTGGCGCATTTCCACTGTGGCTGGAGAGAAGCAGAGATGGCCTGGGCCACAGCTCCCCCTAAACGTCAAACATCATTGAAAAGCAGAGGTAGAAACCTAACAGTTGAGCCATTTCTACAACACCAGGAGGCTATTTCAGGGACCATCTTTCATCTTGTGGACTGGAGATGTCTGCGGGGTGTGCTTACTGAACAATATTTGCCATGATTGTAGTTCGTTTTGAGTAGTTTCCGTTGCTTTGTTTGCATGTTAACTGTGTCAGGGCAAGAAAGGTTGTTCGATGACATTACCAGATCGGGGGTAATGACACACTAACACTACCCATCTTTAGTTACTGCTAACACTCCACTCAGCCCGTTCCTAGCAATGTGCCCCCGGACCCAGCACCGGCATCTAAAACAGGCAGCTGTGATCCAGTGCTCATCCATCAGAGCAGGAAAGTGTTTTGTAAGATGACATCTATTTTCCTGCTTACTCATCTCACCTCTATTTCTGTTAATTCTCACTTTGACTATTTCCTTCATTTTCTGTGAGGAGGATAAATGTAGAAGCTATGGAGGCTACCTCACACACTCCACAACTCTTTGTAAGCTACTGGAAAAGCAAGGTCGCCGTGGGGCTTTGGTTTCTGCCTGTGTGGTCCCCATGCCATTATGACTCACGGGGGGCACCACCCAGGTGCGTGGGAAACAGACACGGGCTCTTTGAGGCCGTCCATCAGGAAGAAGAAAAGGGCAGGTACTTACAGTGTAGAACCAGAACTTCACGATGGGTGCGTTGTAGAATTCATAGATTTTTCTGCCCAAGGGGATTAACCGGTGCCTGCTCTGAACCTCTTCCTCATCCTTCTTCCTGGAAGATTCTCCATTGTTTCGTCCCAACATTGCCTACAGTGAAGGAGAGTTAACACCGTCACGGCAGGGGTCTGGAGATCATGGGGTTCAATGTGCTCATTTACAGAGGAGGAAAACATGTTCACAGAACCGTAATGCTTGTCCAAAGCCCCCAGAGATTGATTTAGAGATTGTGTCTTCCCTGTGTATTTGCATTTTACATAGAATCTGTGTACCTTTGCCTGGGATGCAAGCCTTTAGGGATGTTTCTTGACTATTCTCCTCTTTTCCACCCTGAGGACCTCTGGAAAATGAGAGTGACAGGAGATATGCAGAATTCTGAGAGGGAGAATGAGTGTCGCCCGAGAAGGCCATGAATCTATCTTTTCTCCCTATCCGACTCTCCCCATGTATATCATGAAACAGGGAGATCTGGGTTCAAATTATGTCTTCACTCATGCTAGTGACTCTTAAGGCAAAGGTAAATTGGATCACTAATACGTAATTTATTCAAAGGTTATAAGTATTCAAGAGGTTAGTTATTGAAGTGCCTGGAGCTTAGTTTGGTTAGAAACACCTCCCCAGCCCTTTGGCGTATGCCTTTGTTCCTTGATTTCAAACACTGTGGACCCCGAGTTACTGCTGGTGTTCATTTCATGGCAGCTCCTGGGCACACCGCCTTCCTCTGCATGGCAGAGTCAACCGGTTGAGACTAGAAGAAGTCAGGCCTGACCCTGAGAGGCCCTCATCTCAAGCTGCTGGAGACTTCCTTAAGAAAGGAATTACTTCCTTCTCCCTCAATGACAATAGCAGTGTCAATGACAACAATAATGATTAAACACTGCAGATTAAACAGGAAGAATTTGAGAAATAACAGAGACATTCTGTCTGGATGGCAAGTGACAGGATGCCCTAAAGATGGCTAAGATCCTAATGGGGAAGAGTTCTAGACTTTGGGTCCCTCAGAAGGAGCATCGAGTCCTAACTTGGACCCTAAGAATCTGTGACACCTTGGACAAATCTTTTAACTTCCCAGAGATTTGGTTTCTTTGTTTGTAGAATGAGGGCAATACTAGCACCTGCTAGAAAGTTGGTCTACAGTCAACGAACCTGGCATTTAGTAGGTGCTCAGTGAGTGCCGCACTCGCTAGCCTTCCGAGTGACCCGAGACTCGCAAACACTGTTGACTGAAATGATCTGGTTGGTGCCTCTCGCCAGAAAAAAGGTATGTTATTAGCCATCGATTACAGTATAATTTATTGGCTTTAATTCTTTTAATATTCTGAGACAAGGTTAGTTCTACAATGTTTGGGAAATAAAATTTTCATTAAAGGTGAGAACAGGGTAAAACCTTTTAACTGCTTAGAGACGGATAAAGATTTGAGACAAGAAAAAGCACTGGGAATACAGGTTTGGAGTTGAGAGAGGTGATTATAGAAATAACTTAAGGTTATCTGGAAGTTGAGAACATAGACAACCACTAGTGAGTAGGTAATTCCGGTTCCAAACCACCTTACATAGAACGAAACTATTAGTCTCAACTGTTTTGTGATTGCCTCAGATGTGCACGTCACTCACCTATGTAACAACCACCAGTGATTTACCTGTGACCAATAGGACCTCCAGAGAATTAACCTCCACCCCTTTATAGAGCCTTCAGCTGGAGAAGTACCTTGAGCTGATGAATAGGTAACATTCTGTACTATGGCCTATTTAGGTGTAGATTTTGATCAGTAAGATGAACCAATCTTTGTGATGGATATAGCAAACTGGAAAGCAATAAATTATTGACCATTGACTCCAACAAACTCTAAGGTTATATATTTGTCCGTCTATAATTTATTATTTAGTAACATAAACACAATAATCCTCCTCCTGTTGGCTTTTTATGTGCCCAACAATACGATGCAATTTGAGGATGCAATGAGATGACAGTAAAGGCAGCTTGGAAGGTTTAGGCCTCTGGGAAAGTGGCATCTTCAGGTAACCTCCAGGGACAGTGGCTTTCCCGACAGAGTCATAGCAATGCCCTGGGTCTGTGGACATGTTGGGATTTTATTAGGCAAAATGCAAGACATTTATATGACAATGCAGGTTAAACAGTAACAAAAATACAACCTGTTTTGCCTTTGCTATTCAGGTATATTCCAAAATGAGTGCATTTTTAAACTGCTTGTCTTTCATGGGTTTAAGTAAAGCATTTTTGATATTTTATTAATTCCAGCTTAAGCAGCTTAAGTTGCTGATTTTGTTGATTTCTCTCCCCAGCAATCAAGCATTTCCTTTGCTTACATTCCTTAAAGCAGAACATAGCAGGGTCAAATACAGACAAAACTGCTCAATATAAATTTGAAAAATCGTTGCTCCCTGAACACAGATGGTGTCTGAACTAAACTATTAATCGCTACTAAAATGAAGCAAACCGAGGCTGATATTTCATGTATAATTTTGGACGGACCAAGAGAAAATGTCCCATTTCAAGAGAGGACATATTGGTTTTACACAGAAGCTCAAATGTTAATCTTATAAAAAGCTGCATTCTCCAATCCCATCCGCGGTGAGCCAATATCAGGGCTTGAGCAATGACGGTATTTGTCATTAGGATCAAGGAAAGCCCCACCTTAAGGACAACTGCTGTCCAACCATGACTGCCAGTTCACAAGTCCCTTCCTTCCTTTCTTTCTCCCTGCTGTTCCCACCTGTGGGCAAGAAGCTCAAGCAGAAGGGCTATTTTGTGTCTTCTCCTTGGGTTCTCAATGAACAACTGCAGAGTCTATTCTCTGGGAAGCAGACTTTGCTCTCAGCCCAGAGATGCATCTCTACTGTGGTTTCTTGAAGGATCAGTCCTTAAAGCTGTGTATGCGGAGCCAGAGAAGGGAACTGCCTTCTTTGTTTTCTTTCTTGACATGCAAGCAGAAAGCATATTGCCTTCGGCTTCTAGCTACCTTCCTGAAATCCTTCCTTGAGTCTTTCTAGGAAGTATACCAATGTCAAGGCCATGTCATACTTGACATAAGAGTCCCATGCATCACTTTTGGATTCTCTCTGCTACATGGTGGAACAAACCATGGTGGCATACATTTGAGACTAGGAAAAAAATTTTAGCATCCCTTAGCTACTAGCTAAGAGCATGGCCAAGGGAATGTCCATGTCTGGGTTATAATGCCAGCTTTACAACTAAATAGCTGGTAACCTTGGGCAATTTAACCTCTCTGAGGCTCAGCTTCCTCATCTGTAAAATAGGATAAATAATATTAGCTACCCATCGGACTGTTGTAAGGATTCTATGATTAAGTGCATGTGAAGCATTTAGCGCTGTTACAACAATAAGAGCAAACATCAATCAAGGCTTACCACATGCTAGACACCAGTCTATATAGTGTACATGTACACTTTTTATATAGTTTGCGTGTACCCATACACTATTATTATTTTCATGTTAGAGGTTAAGAAACGGCGCCTGCAGTTCCGCAGTGAGGAGGGGGTGGGGCACGATTCTGCGTCCAGAACACACACTCTTTACCCCTCTGCTGAAGAGCCAATACAGAGCCCGTAGTGCTACTACCATGTTTCTGCTAATAATCAAAACATTTTCTCTCCATGAAGGGGTCCGCAGGTGAAAATTATGGTGAGATCTTTAGGGAAGGCAGTCACCCCATCATAGAGGGAAGTAGAGACTCCACCAATTTTTATAAATTGGAAGTGAAAGTAAACGTTGGCTTTAAATTCAGTGAGTCAATAGCTATGAATGATTAATCAATCGAAACTGTGGCCCAATGCATATACCCTCCTCTACGCCGGGCTGAAATTGTGCCTGAAAACATATCTTTAGAAAGGGCCTACTGGAAGGAAGTATTGTTTATTTGGAGAAAAAACAATTCACAGAGTGGTCCCTCTAGGATAATAATGCAAAGGCATTTTGTCACCTGAGCTAAACCAGTTTCTGTTTTCTCCCCTTACAGCTTTCTTAGGCCATCACGGTCATTGGTCAGGGTACTGGGGAGGGCAGGGAATATCGGTGAGGTCCGATGGGGTTGGTGCTCGATGTCCCCACAGCTACGAAGCCTTGTTTGTCCCTTTAACAGCATGTGATATTTTTAGATCTTGGATACAATCCAGTGGCAGTCACGCTGCTCAGGCAGGGATTGCGGGAAGCTGTCCCATGCCCAGCTGCCCCATTCCCCCTGCAGAACAAAGCATCCATGCTCTATAATTATACCAGGAAGAGCTAATAAAAGCCTTCCATACAAACCTCAAAATTCAATTAGTCCTGCATTGTGAGCCTGACCCCGAAGACAGATAAAGGCTTAGCTTCTGATCAGCAGAACAGTTCCAGCTCAGTGAAGCCGGCTGCTCCCCAGTCACGAACTCCCTTTCCTTCTTCATGTGCTAAGGCTGCCACATCCCCTGGCTGTTTAGAAAGTACTGCCTGTTCGGAATCCTTATGGTGTCTTGCTTTTGAATTTCATTGGTTGTCCGGCACCACTGCCCCTGGCCGAAAACTTTCACATAGAAGTAGTTCCTGCAGTCATGTTATTTGCACATAGAGAAGGCACAGATGAAAGCACCCAGTGAAGGGTTGACCTCAAGAGTTACTGAATCTTAAGCCATACAAATGGGACAAGGAGGCGAAGGATGCTCCCCATGGACAATAACTGGGTAGTATTTGCTTACCGTCAGTTCCATATCTTCTTCGTCTTTTTCTTTTGTGGGCTTTTCCGGTTCTTCTGGCTCCTTCTCTTGGAGATGGATTTCCTGGGCCTGAGTCATGTAGGGCATGTCGTCTTTGTTCTTGAACTCCAAGCTGAGAATTGAAGGAGGAAGTAGAATTCCCAGAATTACCTAAAGTAATAATAATGATAATAATAATAATCACATTTAAAGGGTTAAGATCAGAAGGGTTGCTTAGAATCAGAGGGCCTGGGGGTATGGTGTGTGTGTGCATGACTGCTGTGTGTGCCCTGAGTGAGGACCTGCCTATCTGAGGAATGCACATTGATGCTGCGAGTCATTTTTGTCCACCTGGGAGCTGCTCTGCACCTATGCAAGCTTCTTTGCCATAAATATCTTTGCCCCAAGCATTTTCACTGTAAAACTAATTGGCTGTAAGGCAATTTTGCCATAAAAGATAGAATAACTTGTTGACCGTTTGGGTCGACAGTGCACTCCCATTTTTATGTTACATAAATCTTAGCTCTCATAATGCTCTATAGTACAGTATGAGTAGATGTGGTGGTCTTAAAGTAGTGAATGATTACTACATACATTGACTTGATAAAAATTATGGTGATAAAACTTACTGAAAATGTGAAATAAGAGAGTGTAAAGTCAGATTCCATGCTATACTAGAATATGACGAATGATATAGCAGTTTGCAAGTCTTTTGGCCGATTTGAAGGTACAGAGTTGAACCCACATTTCTCATAGAACTTTGGAACACCTATCAACAGACATGTGACAATATACCAAGAATAAAAACAACAGTTAAGAAGCCCAGCTCAAAAAAGGAGACACATCAACAAGCAAAAAAACGTGTGAGTGCTTAAGTCCAACCCACAAAATAAAATCGGTTATTTGCACAGTATTGACATGAATCTACACACATTTTAATGAATTCAAATATTTTGTATTTTGCAGTAGTCTTAATTTTGTTATGAAAATGAATTCCAGTATGTCCTTTTTAATGCCCCATTTTATTTTTTAATTAGTTTATTTTTTATGGCAAAATCACCTTATGATCAATTAGTTTTGTGGAGAACATGTTTGTGGCAAAGAAGCTCATTGCAAAAATACCTGGAACTGTTATGCACAGTAGCGCAATATGATTTTGGAGAAACAAAACATCTTACGCAAATATGTATCACCCATTCAACACTCATTTTGCATGGCAGAAACTGAGGAAAAAGAGAGATGCTACCTAAGGCAAAAGTGGGACAGAACTGAGACTCCCATTTAACCTTTAGATAGCAGTTGCTTGGTGAAATTAATTCATACATATGTCGATTGGCATTTATTTGCTAATGTGTCAAGTGGAGTTAATTGTATCATCTAGTTATCTCTAAAAGATGTTGTCCTAAGTTGACATTGAGAAAGTCCACGAAAGAAAACACATCATTCATTTTAGAGCTTTCTCCTTCCACTTACCACCATCCAGCAGAAACACACACACACCCACCCCAGCGGGCTCTTTGTCCCCAATGACAAGCCCCTGTTCAAATACCCCAGGTGGGTCTAGCACCGAATTTTTCCCATGTATAAACAACATGCTTAAACATCCATGTGATGATACTAAATGCATGGGCTTTTTTCACAAGAGGGCAACCCCATTCTCCATTTGCCAGGGAACAAATGCATTTCTGAATGATAACACTGACATCTGACTTGTGTTCCCTAAATCTCTCATCCTTCCCTCAATCCTAAAACGGTTCTACTGCACAAGGCTCCAGAATATGAACCAAAGCGAGGGCAAAGAGGATCCTGAAGGGTAAGTAAAAATGATTCTCAAATAATGAGTCAGGAACAGCCTGTGCTCAAATCCCACAGGGACTTTGGAGCAGCTAAAGGAAAAGAAAAAGTGGTGACCCTGAACTCAGGGTGTCTGGCAGCCTGGGAAAGCTCAGGTGGCATGCTGGCAGCCTTCAGGGGACATGACACCCTGTCCTTGGAGCTGAGAGCCAGGCTTGGCGGCACTCACAGCACAGCTCTGAAACACCCATGAGCCACTTCATGGAAACCTTCTGTGACTCTGGGCCAAGAGCCCATGGAAGGGTGAGTTGGTGTGTGGGGGGGGCACTGCTGGTTTAGTCAGGGTGGCCTCAGCTATTGCTCTGGTCTTGTGGCCCTTCTGCTTTGGGCTGATCTCAGAGTTACACGGATCAGGTAGTTCTAGGTAAAAAGGAGCCTGGTCTCACTTGTAACAGCCACAAGCTCTAAATAGAGAAACTATTTTAATACATTCTTTTAATCTTCTCCCTCCCATTTTTACTATCTTTCTTTTCCTTTTTTCAGTTTAACATTTTCTTTGAAAAACATTAAGAAAACATAAAAGAGCAAAGCCATACATCATCCTTCTTACACTTCAACCTTAGAGGTAAAAAATTAGTGTTTCTTTTCAAAAAATTAATCTAGATAGCTATAACTATACATGTACATGCTTTAAAAAACAAAAATGGATTAGGTCATAAATTGATATGCAACTTGCTTTTCTTCACTTAAGAATGGATCAAGATTATCTAGCGCTATCTTTACGTGAATCTATCTCACTGTTATCTGAGTTTTAAAAATTTCTCCAGTGTTGCTGAATTAAGAGCCAGCGTCTCTTTATGACACAGTGCAGAGCAGGCCAGGGTGCTCGGTCTCCCTCAGCTGTGAAGGTTGCCCAGATAGGTGACTCTTCATATAGCACAGCTTGTGTCGGAGCAAATGGTATCCCTGCGGTACCTGAGTGTGACTATCACTTTTGGATCTTCTGAAAAATATTAATGTCTAAGTACCGTCTCTACTGATTTAGCAGAATTTAGGGAAGGTCTTAGCCTTTATATGAAAAATAAAAAAACTCAAACTCCACTATACAGAAGATCCTGATGCCCAGTTGGGGTTCAGCGTCACCCTCCTGAGATAGGAGAATGCGTAATCCCACTGCCCATTTAGTTTGGAAAACTCCCACTGAGTGTCTGGCACTCACAGTGAGTAGGGCCTTCTGGGTGCACTGACCTTGAGGCCTGAGTTTTTACGCATGCGGAGCCGGCCCATCCACATGTCTGTGAGCAACATCTGGCTGCACGTGTGTGCAATGAAGTCGCGGTGCTTGGCAGCCACCGCGAGCTGCAGGCACGTGGCATTGCTCCAGTTCTTCAGCTCATACGTCAGCAGCTTCATGGCCAGCTGCTCGTCCTGCTTGTAGGACTGGTCCAGGAGCTCCACGGCGAGCTGGCCAAAGTCCCTGAAAAAGAAAATGTCCAGAGTCATCTTTTGGCCATTTTGGAGACCCACTGGCGAGCCAAAAGGGGTAGGTTCTGAGGGGTCTAGTTGTTTCTTACAGAGTCTAGTCTCTTCCTTCATTCATCATCCAGTCAACATCCATTGAACATCTCTATGTGCCAGAAACCATGTTTAGAACCAGGGATGTAAGTCAAATAAAGGCATGATCCCTGCACTCAAGGCCCTCAATTCAAGGTGTATGGATGGGGACTGCAGACCAATAAATGAACGATCACAGTGCCGCAGGTCTGTCTTCTTAAATGTGACAGATCTTCATTCAAATCTGAGCCTTGCTGACCATGAGTGTGTGATCCTGGACAAGTTACTTACATACTAAGTTTCATGTCCTTTAGTTGTAAAATAGCCACAACAAGAGGACCATCCCTTGGGGCGGAGCTCTTGGTATTTTTGCTGTGAGCATTTCTGTTGCACGACAGTTTGGCTGTAAGGCAGTTTCACCATAGAAGATAAAGTAACAGGTTGACAGTTTGAGAGTTTGGTTTACAAACTTAATTTATTTATGCTAGTTGTCAGTTTGGCTTCATTTCTCCATGGAAGAATTCTCGCACTTGCTTCCTTTTGTGTGTTATATAAGTCTTAGCCCTCATAATGGTCTGTACAATGAGGAGTAGACACAGTGCTCTTAAAATAGTGAATGGTGACAACCACACACAAAGCCAGGTCGCACGCTGTACTAGAAAATGGTAACACATCATTTGGCAAATCATTCAGTAAGCGTTCATTCGGCACCCATCAAAACCAAAAGTTTACCAAGTGATGGCAAATAGGAAAGAAAAGTATAATGCTATGAATGGAAGACTTCAAAGACAACATACATTCATTTTTTGCAATACAGTTTTTAAATTTTGTTTTTAATTTTTTTATGTTCCATTATGTCCTTTTTAATGTCTTTCATTTATTTTTGGTATTTTATCTTTTATGGCAAAATTGCTTTACAGCCCATTAGTTGTGTGGTAAAAATGCTGCAGCAAAGATGTTCACAGCAAACCTGCTTACAGCAAAAATACTGGACATGTTGGGGCACTAGAAATGCTGAAATGCAATCTTCTGCGTATCTGTCCGTACCTCCACACCTAGTGCTGTGTGCCATAAACCGAAATTCTGCATGTCCACCCTCTCTGTGCACCATTGGGGTGACACTGCCTCACCTTAAAGTTTTAGGTAGCTCAGACCCTCCATGTAGTATTGGGGGCCTACCTTCCCTTCTTGTCCCCTGATCACCCCATTTTCTGGGCTGGCCAACCTGGAGTTGTGGTTCAGCTCCTGGGAGATGTCATCGACCATGTCGTTCTCAGAAGCCTCATGGGCCATGGCTTTGCAGAGCTTGCAGGCCACCAGGGCCTTGGCCATGGCCTCCTCGCCGTGCTGCCAGAAGAACAGGGCCATCTTCTGCCGCTTCATCAGGACGGCCCACACCATCAGCTCGTGGAAAGGGAAAGGGAAGTGGTTGATCTCAGGGTCGTCCAAGTCGATGTCTACCTCTTCCTCCCGTTTCTTGGTTGTCTTTCTTCCGCGCCTCAAGGGGACATCATCCTGCAATTTTAGGGGAAAAACATAGAGGTGGAGTTAGAAATGAATCGATTAAATCCAGTAAACAGTTATTTTGCTATTGGCCTAGCTCTGACAGATACATAAATGAACGACAGGCATAAATCATTTGATTGTGTTTCACTTTACTTTTACAAATCAAAAGCAAAAGCCTTCACCAGCAAAAAGATGACGACTTCTTTACTGCGGTGGTCTGGACCCGAACCTGCAATAGCTCTGAGGTATGTATGCCTGTATCCTACCCCAGCTCCAACCCTAAAAGACCTCACAAGCTCATATGTGCCTAATTTTAAAACCAGTTAGAATAGCATAAGCACAGTCTTACGGGACTATATCATTGTTATCCTTTAATTTTTAAAAAGTATTTTTAATGGGCCATATTCTTCTTTTTTACATTTGTCCATTTTTCCCCTTTGTAGGTAGGGTATTTATCCCTCATGATGGACAGCACTCCGCTTTTCTCTCAAAGGAAGGACACCCTGCACTTGCGTTTCGTGTGCAGCCATAACCACATTGACACGAGAAGGGGAGAGGGTAATCGGCCTCGCGTCTCTGCACACCTCATTAGACGCGTTTGTGAAACAGTTCTAGCCTTTGGATCTGCACCATTTCTAAACACCCATGAATATACTTGCTTACTGGAACATATATGCTTCCTCAGTTTTCAAGTTTGTATTTCAAATAGGATTTATTTCCTTATTTGCAATGCTAGTGTAACCTCGTGGTGAAATTTTCAAAGCAGCTGTGGCCTGTTCCCTCAACACTGGGAAAATCTTTACTTCCTTATTTTAGAATCATGTCCTAAGCCCCACCACTGGAATGAACTTATGTATATATTTGAAAAATGTAGATGAATAGAATAAACACTTACCTCCATTCCCAGTAGTTTCAAGGCTTTGGGCTGTTAAAAGAAATTTCATGCACCAAGTTAGATCTTTCTTTATAGATGTAAGAAAAGAATCCTACTCTATCTCAAACAGGTAATGAAACCATTCCACTTACCATACAGCATTTCTTTATTTCACTAAATAAAATACCACAAAGGGAACTTATTTATAGAAATTCTTAGAGAACTAGGGATTTAGTGATTTTGGTGCATCACAGAAAATTAGAAAACTTGAAAGGCATAATGTGATTGCTTAGGGCTCGAGCCTGCAGGTTTATCAACCCTTTGGTGGACCAAAATTTCTTCCATCTTCCTAGAACCATCCTGCTTGGCATCTCCATGACATAATCACTTTAGTGAACAATGGAACATTCAATCAAACCATGAGATGTTTCTCAAACCTCTGAAAGACCTCTGTTACCTGGAGACTCGGGATACTATTCAGAAATATATGTTTAGATGCTTCACACTGGCCATCTCTCTAGGCTGCTGGCCAGTAGAGCAAGGGTGAGTGGGGCCAGGGGTCACGTGTTTATGGTGCTAAAGGCACTGAGTGGCATTGAAAGTGTCAGCACATACAGAAGCATCACTGGGCACACTGGGGATGTGCCAAGTAGGCACAGACCGAGATGGACAGAGAAGCAACTCAGCCACTTATAAAAACGTGATTTATATTTAACAAGGGGAGATGCAAAATCACATCTCAAGGGTGAGGAATTCCAATTCTGTGTTTTAAGTATTGCAAAATGGTTGGGTGCCATCTTGAAAGTTATTTGAGTAAAACAGAGGATTACAGCACTTACCGTTCTTCCGAGTTTTACTTGGCCATTCCAGAAGGAGTTGCGCATACCTTGTCTCTCACCCTTTCTTCCGCTTTTAGCTTTCATAATGACCACCAGTTTGAAAGTTGTGATTTTTAAAAATTTATATTTTTTTAGTATTTTCATATTTTTTTTCTAGTGCCACAAAATACTTGAAAAATCAGAAGATAAGCTTTGGTAAAAATAAAAATCATGCCCACACCAGCTACAGCAGCACTTCTCAAAATGTTGTCCAGGGGCCATACAACCCATTCTGAGGGTGGGTTGGGGGTGGTGTCTCTCCTGAGACCCTTTTAGGGGGCTCTGAGGTCAAAGCTACTTTCACAATAGCACTAAGATGTTAGTTGATATTGATACTGTATTAATATTTGCACTAATGGTACCGAAGCAGTGGTGGCTGAAATTGCCTTAGCAACAATGAAGGCAGTGGTACCAGACTTTACTAGTTATCATTAGATTTCACTGTCATACACTCAAAGTTTAAAACAAAACAAAATAGTTTCACTTGAGAATGTGCTTGATGAGACCTAAAAAATTATGTTTGTTAAATCTCTACTCTTGCTAGTAAAAATAAAGTCTTTTTATTTTTCTGAGGGGCAAAGTGGGAATTATGCATTAAGCACTTCTGCTACATACTGAGCTAGGACCGGTGTCTTGAGGAAAAACACTTACGGGGTTGTTTGGACTGAATTATGGCCACTCTGTTTCATGAAGGATCATGCAAAGGAATGACTGGTGGACAACTATGGCTATTTAGACTTGAATGGCAGACATTTGTAATATGAATAAGTAGGGCTGTTATTCCAAGGAAAACAACTCACGCTATTGCTTGCTGATGGCAAAATTCAAATTTTCAAGCAATAAATAGAAAACTTGTCCGCCCCTACCTTATGACCTTGACATAGTTTTTCAGTACTTAAAGACTATTCTGATGAGATCGGAGGTGATAATGACCGCAAGGTTTTAAAATTGTACAATAAAAATGTGTCAGCATTTGGAAGATCTGCACATAAATCAACAAACCAATATTTTACAATGGCCAATCTATGATGTGAAAAGATTCATACAAATTAAAGTTTGGATTTTAATGTAACAGTTTGAAAAGTTCACTGATACAGTTTCAGATTTGATGTTGCAACTAATCTTCAACAAATTGCCTCAAGTTGAATTTTGATGTACCAAAAAAGAATATCTACAATTACCTGTAAAGATTTCTTCTTCCTTTTTTTTTAAATTAAAGATTTTATTTATTTATTTTTAGAGAGAGGGGGAAGGAGGGAGAAAGAGAGGGAGAGAAACATTGATGTGTGAGAGTAACATCAATTAGTTGCTTCTTGTGCGCCCCCAACTGGGGACCTGGCCTAAAACCCAAACACGTGCCCTGACAGGGAATCGAACCATCCACTTTTTGCATTGTGGGATAATGCCCAACAAACTGAGCCACAGTGGTCAGGGCTACTTCCTTTTTTGATATATCTGTCATATTTAACACATTTTGTGACATTTTCTTTCTATATTTTAACCAAAACAACACCTTGCAACAGACAGTGCAGAAGTAGATGAGAGAATCTAGCTGTCTTCTATTAAGTCAGACATTACAGAAACTTGCAAACAAACATAAAACAATGCTACTCATCACTCATTTTTGTTTTTGAAAACAGTTGTTTTCCACGAACATGTTATCAATGTTAATATGTAACGAGTGGCCTTCCTATGGTCATCTTAAAATGAATTAATAATTATTTTAAACAGTCTCAGCTTTAATTTCCAGCATGATAACTATTGATAGCACTTAACATCGATGAAAGCTTTTGGAATCCTCACTAGTTTTTAAAGGTTTAAATAGATCCTCAGCCCCCAAACCTTGAAAACTGTTGAGATACATAATAAGATTAATTCGAATTTCGTTGCTATCCTGTGATCTTTAAGGCTCACTCTCAGTGCCAGTTTTTGATGTGAATTGGACCTCAGGAGGAAAAGAAAGGAGTGTATTATCACTGAATACATTTCTTTTTCTTTTCTTTTTTTTAAACGGATTTGATGGCGGAGGGAAGAAGAGGTGGAGCAGTTGTTTCTCCTGTGATCTCCCACTGGGAGAGAAGGCAGCCACACCCCCAAACTGTCCCACTCTAATCCTCCTAGAAGTCAGGGAACAGGATTTGCCCGGAGCCTCACCCTCTTGGGGCCGAAGAGATTGTGGTAGAGCGTCCTGAAGCGCTTGCGCGTGTAGTTGCAGCGATAAGCGCCGCCCATCAGGTACTCGATCACCAGGCCGATGTCGATCAGGCTGATTCTGTAGTCGGGAGGCAGGTTCCCCTATCAGGGAAGAACGAAACAAACAGATCCAAAAGACAGCGTGATTTACTAGGGATTCTAGTCATGTACTCTGTAACTATTTTAGAGTAAAAAAAAAATTAAAAAAGAAACGTATGAATGTATTATTATACTGGTTAATTAAAATTCACCTTAAAATAGATCCAACCGAAACCTGGATATTCTCGCTTGGAAAGAAGACATAAGTTAAATAAGAAGATGCAGTAATCGTCGGCAATAACAGAAAATCAAAATATTTATGCAAGTCTTCAGCTGAGGAGAAAAAAACACCAGTGTAGCAGAAAGAAACACAAGGCTAGACAAGGCAAATGCTACCGCTCCCGGACACTGGAACACCGTTCCCCAGAAGCCCCCAGGCCCTTGCTGCTCTGCCTCTGACCCAGGCCCGCTACTCCCCTCTTGCTGGTCATTTATTTCTTCACACACACCAAATGAAGACTCCTTCCAGAAGGTGATTGTTATTACCAGGGCTTGCACTAGGGGGAGTATACATAGAGTTCAGATCTCCTTTAACACCGAACTTCTATTGACAAAAACTATCTGGCGCCTTTTTATAAAAGGAGAGCAGGATAGAAGTCAGGATGAAGTCGTTTATGAATATCCCTTGTGTTGAAGGAAAAAGGGGGAAGAGCTTTATACTTTCAATTGTTTTATTTATCTTTGTATTCCCAGTGCCTTTTATAAGTGCCTGGTGTATGGTAGGCATGTAAAATGCTTTGTGTGGTGGTTGTTGAAAGTGTGAATGAGTAAAACAGTGCCATGAATTGATGTGGTGGGATCGAGTCTCAGTTTGGGGTTTTTTTAGTGTTCTGTTCTCAGTAAGAGAAGTAACTGTTCTCAGCAAGAGAAGTGACTAGCCGCCGTGTGTGAATCACCCTTGTTTGGGAAAGCCTTCCTTGACTGCAGAAACTTGACTTGAAATGTGTGTCTTGATGTATCTGCATGGGCAGGAATGAGTGGAAAGCAACTGAAGCAACAGCCCGAGTGGATGAGATCCCAGTGCCGCTCTTTCAACTTCCTTGCTGAGTATAGGCTGCTGGTAGCAATGTACCTGTCCCTTAACTTGGGCATAAGGTAGGCCTGGGGACCTAATCTGAGCTGGCTGAGCAAAGTGGGACTGTGTGAAGGGCATCCTCCATAAGACAGAAGCACTTTGAGGCCCAGAACCCCTCCCATTCTTGACCTTGGCCCATTCCATTAGCTGAACTGTCCCTTCACAGAAACAGTCTCTGTTCCTCCCATCTCTCAGAATTTCGAGATCTCCTTTGTTTGAACATTCTCTCATCAACCTAACTAAATTGTCAAATTAAGCTATCCTCAGGCTATCAAGAAAGACCAATTGTCTGACTTTTTATGCAAAGCATGGCAAGAATATAAAAAAAGGAAACTTAGAGAAGGCTTTATCTGAAGATTGTACCTTTTCAGGTATCGCTCTTTCCATAAACATTAAACTGAGGTTAAAAATATTACCTGTGCACTGGTTTTTCTCCATTATTTTGGGACAGGTTAAGGAGGCTGCAGTTTCTGTACGATCTGGCTCTACCAGATGGTGAAGCAACTCTGGCATTTCAAAAGCAGAAGAGCCCCAGAGCCGGACACTCCTGGGTCAGCCTCGTCTCCCTTGCATTGGGATCCCATGGGAATGACCTCCAGAGAAGGTGCACCCCATCTGTGTTATTTTCCTGGGCTCTGTGTTGTATGAACTTGGCAGGAACATGTGCTATGAGTCAACTGCCCTGGACTTCTATCTGTCCTGAACGAATCAGCCACTTTCCCTCAACACCTTAGTTTTTTTTCCCTAGTAAAAAGGGTTGAACTTCATGGCTCTATGTACCAGGTTTTAAAAAAAATCTTCAAAGGATTTATTGCGATGGCGGTTGAAAGGTAGTCATAGGGAGTCTATGAATTTGTGCATATTTTTAATCTTGTAACAATTTTCTAAATTTGAAACATGGGTAATAGCAATACCTATATATTTTCTTTTGAGACATGTATATGCAAATATTAGTTTGAATTCTAAGAACAAGAACCAATATTGCCTGAAGGCCCATAGTGAATGGCAATATTTATACAGTTGAGATGTCTGCAAGAGTGGGGGTTGTCAGGAAAGTGGTAATAATAAAATTCAAAATAAATAAAAATTTAAGAGGGACAAATAAAACATTTTTTGCAAATGACTTTATTCATAAAGGGCTCTTAGGTTAATAGACTACCAAAGAAAGTGAGAACATCTTTTTTGAAAGAAACTTCTCATATAAAGCTTGATTCTTTCAGTGATATATGATCTGATCTGAAAGAGGAGAAAGGATTCAGAGACTATCCTGGGTTCTACCCAACTTTCAGTGAAGACCAGAAAAAAAAAAGGCCTGCATTCTGCTTGACCACAAGGCGGCGATGTTCACCTAACCAAAGCCAATGAGGGTTCCTTCCTCGCCTGTATTTGCCTGCTTGCTATTTCGTGTAATAAGGCGATGTAAGCAAACACAGAGCAGGTTGGAGGATTTGGGGATAAGGAGAGAATCAGATGTGTTTGTAGTGATATCGGGAGGATGGAAAGCTTACTTTACCAGGTAATGTGTTTGAACTCAGTCTTCAAGACTGACTGGAGCTGGGTTTTTTTCAGAAGCAGAGACATTAAGGGAAATTAGTTTCACAAGTTTTACTGGGAAGAGTGGAAATGTTTTGGGGAAGATGAAATATATTTCATAAAATGAGTACAATTGCAATAACTGTGTCCTGGGTGAACTCTGAAGGGGATGGCAGCATCGGTGCCTGTCTGAGCTGATGGCCTTGGCCACCTGTGGCCTGCAGGTGTAGCAGATGTGCCGAGAACAGTCAGCAATGTGATCCTATAGTGGAAATAGCACTGGGCCGGACTGTGGGCCTGGCCCTTTCTCTGTACCTCAGTTGACACCTTGATAACAGGCAGTTTGAACACAGATTCTTCTAAAGTCTTTATTTCTAAAGGTCTGATTGTCTGATTACTACACGGCAGGCTGCTCTTCTGTCCATGCTGCCAGGTCACCAGGCAAGGACTCTTGTCCAGAGCTTCCAGGGTTGATGTGGTGCCCACTAATCCCCTGAAATTTGGTTAGCAGAGCTGGGGGCTTAGAAGCGAGGGATGGGAAAGGGATGGACAGGGGTGGGGCTGTGCTCACCACATCCACCTCCTCTGGAAAAAGCAGAGAACGTGAATGGCATCTCACAGGTAATGTCAAAAACCTTCTGGAGGAGTCTTCCCTTGCTTGGGTCCTTTTCAACTGGAAAGTCAACAGTGGTACTAGTGTGTTACTCCTTCTGCTTGCTGTTTCTGTTATTTCCCCTCCCCTTTTTGTAATTCCTTTGGAAACTGGTAATGCCTGAACACTTATTTCCCATTTCATGCCTTAACAACACAAGGCAAGCCACGCAATTTAAATAATTTGATCCATAGAATGAAACAGAGAAGCGTGGGTCTAGGGATAGGTACAACTCGGTAGCTTGAAAACGTCGTCTCATTTTTTCATATGGGCTACTACTCTGAAGCTAAGTTTTAAGCCATGCCATACCTAAGGATAACTATTAATAAAAGCATTGTTTAAATTCACTTAGATCTGCTCTTCTAAATGCTCTCTATTTTTCAGAGGTCAGCTTATGATATCACTATCAGATTTCAGCTGTCTAGGAGACATTTTTTTACCCTTGGAAACTTATAACAAGCCTCCAAAACAAGACGGTTTCCTCCTGGTGCCTGTCAGGTGGCAATGGGAGCCGGCTGTCAGGCTCACCGAGGAGGAGCGGGAAAAGGCTGTTCTGGTGAACGTTTATGGAAAAAGAGGAGGACCCTCCTCCAGTGTTGGGCACAGTAATAGCCTGGGCGACTAATCTTATAAAAAATAAGAGTGCTTTTGTAAATTTGCATGAATTTAGCAGATGGGATTATAAAATATCCTTTCTTTACCCAAAGTTTGTCTGAAATGCTTTTCATTCTGTAAAGCTCTGAGTCTTGATTCCCATGTGAATGAATTCTAACCTATCACAATTTCATACTACTTCTATATAAAACTTAAATATCATACTCCTTTGGTGGGGAGGGATAGTATAGGTAGTCTGAAGTATTAGCACATTTAATTTTCACTACTACTTTAAAACGCACAGAGGCACAAATTGAGCAGACAGTTAGCTACTAAAATGGCGAGTTAGAGTTCATGAAAAAGCAGACAGACTCAGGGCACTCTGGTGTAATAGGAGAGCATTTGGTACATCCAATGGATTTATGCATGAAAACAGTTCAGGGAATTTGGTTGGCTTCTATCATTTTAAGTTTCTAATTGATGCTGAATAGCAACTCTTTATTTCATTGCTCCTAGATTGTTCTCTCGGTATAAATAATTTTTTTTAAATTTTATTTTATTTTTGCTCAATTACAGTTATTTGCATCGGTATAAATAATTTGAGATTTTGAAACTGGCTTGGGAGAAATTCTCTGCAGTCAACTCTGTTGATTCCAAAGGATAGGAGATGTCACACTGGTTAACTCATGGTCTGATAATTCCGAAATGCATTCCCTGGTTCTGTAGGGGTTACTTACGTTTCATTTACAGAGATATTCTCAAACACTACATTCAAGGTCCAGAACCGTGTTCATAACTCATGAACAGCATTTTGTACCAGGGTTTGTCACCTACTGATTAAGTTTTTGCCACAGAGTAAATCAGTTAATATGTACATAAAGTCCATAATCATAAAGCATAAAGTACCTGCTAATTATTATGTTCCTTAATTTTTGACAATTGCTTAAACTGTTCAAGATTTACTTAGCAATATAAACCTAGTTTTTGTAGACTTTGAGTATCTTATTGGCCTAAATTGCTGGAGTCTTCTTGAACCACCTGAGGAAAAGGTGCACCAATGTTAATTTCTCTATGATTCACTTCTTAGAAAAAACAAAACAACTCCCCTCATGTTCAGCTCCCTTTGTCCACGTGACAACATGTAGACACTTCCAGCTCCTTCAGCTGCCATTGCTATTCCTTGCTCTCCAATGGTCACATGCTCGTCTTTATCACAGAAATAGAGCCTGCATTTCCTGCTCTTATTCCCAAGGGAAGAAACTAAACATAGATTTCCTGTTTCTCCCCACCTTATTGGCAGTCTCCATCATCAGGTTAAAAAGATAAGTTGTTCCTAAGCCAGTCCAGTACTTTCCTGGGTGTTCCGCTCTCATTTTTTCCCAGTTACCAAATTAGTAAGTAAATGAATTCTTATGTAACTATACCCTTGCCCTAGTGTTTGGATAACACTAAAAGAAAAATAAAACTCCTCACTAATACTCCTGCCTTCCAAATTCTTACCATTTTGTTTTTTCTTATTAGTTATTATTTTTGAGGTACATCCTTAGCTAGTAAGTTAAAAAAAAACCTACCTTAAAATACTCTACATGTCTTTTAATACAAGGGATGTGAACAAATGCAAGAGGCAGCTAATGGGATTTTGGAAAAG
Organism: Micronycteris hirsuta; assembly: GCA_004026765.1. NCBI lineage: Eukaryota > Metazoa > Chordata > Mammalia > Chiroptera > Phyllostomidae > Micronycteris > Micronycteris hirsuta. The sequence continues at coordinate 13,974 of PVJI01016709.1, read as the reverse complement.
AGAAAGTGATATTGCAAAGCAGAGTCTGGCAAGGAAGAAAATCTACGAGGAGGGATTCTGATCATTTGTACTCAGTAAAATCTAACTACAAAATCCCTTTGAAACTCATGCAAGATGTTGAGCAGCTGAGTGATGGAGGTGGATGCGTGACTTTATTTGAAGGTTTGGATTGACCAGCAGCTGGGCCTGAGGAACAAAGGCACCGCTGTCTCCTCCGAGAGCCTCCCCATTCCTTCAGTGACACAAAGCAGCTTAAGGCAAGGGGGACATTCTCTTATTATTTTAGAAACATCTCAAAACATTTGATTGAACATGAGCAACAAATATTTTGGCAAGGAATACACATTGGATATGTACACGGTCTTCTGGGATACTGCCCCAGTTTAGTTTCTAGGCATTTTTCAGCCACGATAAATTGAACAGAATGAGAATACCTGAGGGAAAGAGAGAGAGGTTTGTGGAGGGCAGGTGTGCTTACGGCTTGAAATGGGGCGGGCCGGGGAGAGAAGCGATTTTGGTAAAATGGTTGTTGGGTCCAACTGGTTCATAGGTACCAGTTGATAATGGCAAATACAGGCAGTGGCATAAGTCCACATATTATAAGCAGCTCCTGGGCCTTTGCTTGGATTTTTGAAGGAAAATGAGAAAGAGGCTACTGGACACCGACAGGTCAGTTCTAGCCAACAAGCTCCCGTGACATGAAGGAATTGGACTCTATTCTTGACCTTACTGTGTAGCTTTCTCTGAGGGGGTCTTTGGACTTCGGTGAAGAATTACTACAGTTTGGTAGGTGGGTGTACCTCTGTGTGCACACACACGTGTATGGAGCAGGGGAAGTGCCACCATCTGTTTTGTCCAGTGGAGTTAAGGCACCGCTGTCTGGGAAGGCTGCCAAAGGCTCAGAACCAAAGCTGCCTCTGGGAGAGATTGCATGGGGCAAAAGAACAAGCACTTGGCTAAGTTTAAAAATAACCTCCCTGTGACTCACTCTTCTCCTCTATACTTGGGAATAGTGCTATATAATAACAAAATAATAATAATAAAAGAATAATTCTACTCATAGAATTGTTGTAAAGATGAAATGAGCTAAGGCACATAGGAAGCTTAGATTGGTGTCACACACTGAGTCCTCACTAAATATCAGGTATTACTGTTATATTATTAATCGAAGGTTCTGAGTTCTAATCCTAGCTCTTCACTAACCACCTAGTGCAGTTCTCACCTCCTTGCATTTCAGCCTCCTCATCTGTAAAATGTGACAAATCTACTGGCTTTCTTTCCCCTATCAAAATTTTAGATAATGAATATGAAAAAATAAACAGGAAAAAATAAAGTATTAGAAGAATGGTATACATACATGTGCTTTAGTCTGTGTTTCTCTGAGACTTTTTGAGGTACCCTTCCTACACTCTGTATAATGCCAGATGTGACAGTGATACCTTGCAACAGGAGCTACTGAGTAAAGATACCTCTTTTGGTCAGCTGGACAGCACAGAAACTAGCTCCCCCAAAAGTGAGGGGCATATGGAAATATACAGGTAATGGCATAAATCCACATGACAGGGAAAATGCCGAGAGTTCCACTATCGAAAAGCACCACGTCCAATGAAAGCATCTAGAACACGGAGACAGGAGGTAATCCGCAGCTGTGCCAGAAGCAAAGAGGTCAGAGTTAAAGGCCATACACGCATGCTGTGTCCTGATATGAGGAGTCTGGCAGGGACAGGAGTACTCTGGCGGCTCATGCAATGCGAAACAGAGGCACTTTCTAATCGCAGGAAGCAGTCAAGACGGCCTCCGACGTGCAGTCGAGAGGGTTCTTACCTTTTTGACATCCCTGACCAAGTGGTACAATGTGTTTGAGGGCCCATGTCTCTGAAAACAATAAAGAAGAATCAAATGGTTTTGCTAGTCGGGCTCTCACTGGCAAGGCAAGAAGGATCTGGAAGGAAGGGTCTGGCTGGCGAGGGGCAGTCGTTAAGATGAACCTTGTTGTAGTTGCTCAGTTGTACCTGCCTTTTCTAAAGAAACGCACTGGCAGATTTTTGGATTGTGGTTCTTCAAGAGAAAGCATTTGAGGCTCTAGGTTCAAACTTTATAGAGGAAGCCATCAATGCTGTTGACAGCTAAACCAAGACATCATTTAAGGGGCTAGTTTTGCAGCAGGGGGTATGGGGGAAAAGGGACCAATTTATTGCATTGGAAATACACTTCAGCACATTGCCAATTGCATCTTATTAGCCATGTTGAATGCAAAATTATCTAAAGCAGGGGTTGGCAAAGTTTTTTTTTTGCAAATGGCCAGGTAGTCAATAGTCAATATTGTAGACTTGCAGGCCATACAGTCTTCATGGCAACTGTTCAACTCAGCCGTTGTGCAGAAACAGCCAGAGACGATACCTACACAAATGAGGTTGCCTATGATTCAGTAAAACTTTATTTGTGGACACAAAAAAGAGTAAAATTTCATAAAATTTGAATGTCACAGGCTAGCATTCCTCTTTTGATTTTTTTCAACCTCCGAAAAATGTAAAAAGCCATTCTTGCAGGCCATACAAAAATAGGTGGTGAGTTTTGTTTGGCCCTTTTGGTGGTAGTTTGCTAAAATTTGGTCTAAAGAAAAGGCCACAGGAAGTTGGGGAAAAAGAGAGGCTTGGGAAAGATGTATGCTCGCTTAAGGTAAGAATAAAATGAAATGGTTTGCTATCCAATTGTCTTCCAGGAATAGGAATACTAGCTAAAATATAGAATGCCTAGTTACATTTGAATTCCAGGTAGATAGTGAATAACTTCTAATGTAAATATGTCTCATGAACTACTTGGGACAGGTTTATAGTAAAAATTATTTGTTGTTCATCTTAAATTTAAATTTCATTGGGAAACCTGTATTTTTATTTGCTAAATGTGGCTACACTATTAGAGGATCTCAAAACAGTGATGGCAAAGCCTTGAGCACAGGTCAAACATGGTCAAGGACTGGGACAATGCCCCTCTACTGCCTCAGCAACCTGCCGCTCGATGCAGACACACTCATCAGAACGCTTTTCCACTGAGGGATGCAGTATTGCGTAGGGATTAAACATGCGGACTCTGGAGTCAGGATGCCCGGCTCCGAACTCGGCTCTGCTGCTTACCTGCTGTGACCATGGGCAAGCTACTTAACTGTGACTTGGTATTGTCATCTCTACAATGAGGATGACATCTCCACTTGTCTGGGAGAAATGTTGTGAAGATTAAATGATAAAATATTTATGAAGCTACTAAAATGCTTAGCATTCAATAAATATTAGCTATGATTATTATCAAGGCCATTCACTGCCTCATAACCCTTATCAACAGTGCTCTCCAGGGGAACACCACCAGTTGATTGGAGTGGTGAAATCTACTGGCTGTCTAGAACTTTCTTATTTCTTGACAATAATTGGAATAAATCACTCTACTCCCTTGATTCTCTAACTGATAGCCAAGTCATTCCACTCTATGCTTTATTTTTTATTTTACTAAAACTCCATCATTCTATCCCTCAACAGATTTATTGAGAGATAATTGATGTAACATTGTGTAAGTTTACTGTATAAAATGATTTGGTACTTGTATATATTGACAGCGAAGTGTCTACCACAGTAAGTTCAGTTACCACATCTTTCACCTCACATAGTTACCATTTTGCTGTTGTTAAGGTGAGGTCATTAAAGCTCTACCCTCGTGGCAACATTCAAGTTCAGGGGGCAGCATTGTTAACTGTAGTCACCACGTTGTACCTTGGATCCCTGGAACTTCATTCATTCTATAATTAAAAGTTTGTACCCATTGGCCAATACCTCAGTTTTTCTGAGGAACATTCACAGTGTTTTTTATATTGGCTCCCTTGTCACGTGTTAGCGGACCATATACGCATGAGTTTATTGCTGGGCTCCTGATTCTGTCCCATTGTTCTATATGTCTGTTTTTATGTCAACACCTGCTGTTCTAATTACTATAGCTTTGTGATGTAGTTTGAAATAAGGAAGTGTGAAGCCTCCACCTTTATTCTTCTTTCTCAAGATTCCTTTGCTATTCAGGGTCTTTTGTGGTTCCATGCAAATTTTAAGATTGCTTTTTCTATTTTTGTAAAGAAATGCCATTGGGATTTTAAAGGAATTACACTGAATCTGTAGATGGCTTTGGAGAGTATGGGCATTTTAATAATATCAACACTTGGAATCCAAGAACACATGATATCTTTTTGTTTGTAACCTCTTCAATTTCTTTCATGAATGTCTTATAGTTTCTGGTGTACGGTCTTTCACTTCTTTGGTTAAATTTATTTACTTACACTTTCAAGTAATTTATTGTTTTTGATGCTATTGTAAATGGGATTGCTTTATTTTTTAAAATAGTTCATTGTTAATGTATAGAAATACAACGGATTTTTGTATGTTGATTTTGCATCCTGAAACTTTACTGAATTCATTCACTAGTTTGAACAGTTTTTTGATGGAGTCTATAGAATTTTTTTTTTTACTGGCAAAATAAAATTTAATTATGCTGAGGCTATGCCACATTGTCTCCTTACCTCAAGAAAAAATGTCCCTTTTAGATGTGGGTAAACAGTAAAATTCATCACTGAGGACTGTTTTCTCCCCATTATGGAAGCCTCTTATATTCAAAACATAATTAAAAAATATGTTTTAGCTACCAAAATACGTGTTTGGCATCAATGGTTAATACAGGAAAACTCTGACCCAAAGTAATCTCAGATGTTTGCATTTAAGTGTTACTTAGGAACTAAGAAGTAATTTCAAGGATTTTTACTGCTGAGTTCCCAGCTAAAAGTTAATTTCCTGTGCTAAATAGAACATAAACAAAGCCATTGAAAAAAGTGATCATATTAGGCTCAAATTTGCCAGCCTAGTTTTAGTCCAGAACAACCAGCAATAGATATAGTCAGGAACTAGCCACAAGGTGAACTGATTTCCTTTCCTGGTGGTTTTTTTGTGGAATGAATGATGCAAATAAGGTGTCAAAGTACCCGTGAAACATTTGGAGAAAGTATCTCCTTTTCTTCTTAACTAAGTCAGTTAGCCATTGGCCAGTCATCTGCCTTGGTTGGCTCATTAGATTCTTGCGTGCTTCTTTATCTTCTCTGAGAGAAGAAACCTTAAAACCTTACTTCAGTCTTTCCTTCAGGAGTAAGATGCCAGATGAATATTTTTTCCACTCATCGCTACTGGAAACCAGTTTCCCCCTAACGTTCAGTAATGAATGAGTACACAAACAACATTTGGATATTAATGCCATGCATGGTTCAAGGATTTTTTGCAAAGTACTTTTGCTGTCTTTGCATCGGCAGCAGGCAGCAGGATGTGTTAATTTTGGCGCCGTAAGTTTTACGTGAAGCACTACACATTTGCTGCTCAGTCATGCCAACCAATATTTATCCACATGAATAGAAAGACTGCACAAAAACATGGTTCTGATAAAGGCTGTATTCATAAATCCAGCATAGTTTAAATTAATTGTTTTCATAATCAAGGGCTGCCATTTGGGACTATTTTGTTAATGATTATAAACAGGAATTATTTAGTAGAGAAAATACTTCACTGTTCTTTACTGTTGCATAAGTGTCCAAATATCATATACCCTCAAAAAGTCATATTTAAAACCCATGTTTCAAATAAAACTGAAGCTATGTTACTGTTCAGCAGCTCCCCTCAAATAAACATTGGTACTTCATTCTAAATAAAACACTGTAGCTGAGGCAAAAGCGTAGAAACCCATATCCTAGCCGTGTAAGAGGGACGCCTCGCTCTGCGTACTTTCCGACTGCCACTCCGCTTTAGCAACGTGGGCCCACCACGTCTTCAACAGTAAAGCACTCTGCCGAGAATATAAAAAGTTGTAAAAGGCAACCATAAAGGATTAAATCTTGGTAGGCATGTCAGCTTTCTCTTAATAAAAACAAAAATAGTCATTGCCATCTAGTTAAATGTCTCTTTTGTTATAAAGTGTTTCCCGTTATTGAAAAAGGGCTCTTTAAAAAACCCAACTGCCTGTATCTTAATTCCCTGCCCTCTCTTGCTCTAATACACATTGGGGGAAAGAATCATTTAATGTGCAAATTGCTAAAACAAATGTGGAGGAGAGGGGACTTCTTGAAATGGTGTTCCCAATCAGTTCTGTTTTCTTCTTTTACAATATTGACTTCTATCCCAATAACACAAAGTCTGTACAGCATGTTTAATAATGTGCCATATGCAAAGCTTTGTGTTGCTGTTGGCAACCTCTATACCTACCCACCCTCCTCATTCACCAATGTACCTCTACTAAACACAATTATACCACTAAGCCTGTTAGCTTGAAAAAATCTTAAATTTGTTAAAACTGGAAGATTTTTGTATAGGAGCTCCACTCATTTGATTCATAATACCGTAGGCTTCTACAGTATTCAGAAATTCATCGCCATAAAATCTTCCCACTGCATAACTGGTGTTCCCTACAGCTGCAGTCCCAGCACAGCTTCTTGGTGAAGTCATATTTCCCATCATCTTCCATTCATTTCTAGTTGGATCATACATCTCCACACAGCTGATGATGTGTGAGCCATCAAAGCCAGCACCCACAAATAGTTTTCCATCCAGAACAGTTACTCCAGCTCCTCTCCTAGCCACATTCATGGGTGCATTTAAAGTCCAGGTGTTATTTACAGGAACATAACATTCTATGGTGCTCAGGCAATTCCAAGACTCTGTACCTCCAATTTTGTATAAATAACCACCAAGCTCACAGACTGCAGACTGGTGTCTATGAATGTTTGGAGGAGCACAGCTTGTCTATGACTTTGTTATAGGATCAGAAACATCAAGATTTTTCTGACCATATGGATCAGAGCTGCCAAGGATGTATAATTTCCCATTCAGAGCACACACCCCTGCATTACAATGGTTAGTTCTCAATTCTGGAGCAGGAATCCAGTCCTCTATGTGTGGATCATACATCTCTACACAACTCAGGTCATCTGAGTGGCCATTCGATCTAGCAACCACGAAGAGTTGGCCCATCAGTACAGCCATCTGAAATTGGGCTCTCGGTGTTCTCATGGGAGCAAGGGAGGACCAGTGATCTGTATGCGGATCATAGCACTCAACTGTTTGAAGACATTCCTCTCTGTCACAGCCATCTGCAGCTATGAGTTTGCCGTTCATCTCTGCTGTCCCCGTATCAGACCGTGCACAATGCATAGGTGACATGGCTTTTCTATTAGCTCATCTGGCTGCATCTGAGTGCTTAAACTTTTAGTTGGTTTTGGAATACCTGTTGGTGAGCCCTGTGGGCTGTTTCAGCTATGAGGAAGATGACACAGAATATACCATCCAGCACAGCCAGGCAAGTTGGTGTTATTTGAAGTCTTTTCTGAAGCAATGATTTTCCACTCATATTTAGGGCTTTGTACCATGACATTTGGAGAAGAGACACATCCAGTGGAACTGCTACTTATCTGCTGATGGACATTCTCACGTGGTGGCTTTTTCTGCACAAACTGAATGTGGTCATTGTCACTGCCAAACACCTCAGCCTGTCCATCTAGTAGGTTGCCATAAAGCAGCTTGTGATCAGTAGCACAAGGTTTGAACCTCTTGCATCAGCTCATCCAGAGTGTCTCCATTCTCCCAGATGCTACGCTGCACCCAGTTGATGACCTCTGTGTCCAGTTTGCCATTGCTGGGCAAGCAAACACTATCAGCAAGCACTGCCTCCAACTTTAGCTGTGGAAGCTTAAGAAATTCTTCCTCTTCTGAAATTTGTAACAAATGCTCCTGAATATAAGCATTGAGCTTATTCAACAAACACAAGTCTCCCCTGTAAGTAGCAAAGTTTCGGTAAGAGATGCAGCTGGTAACATCCATTTCAGACAGTAAACAATCAGCACAAACCTGCTTTACTTGGTCCATCTTCAGCTTTCTGGTTGTATAATAAACATCTTTTACTAATTCCTTATCAGCTTTCAACTGTGCAGTGTAGGCATAATTCAACAAGACTTCAACAGCTTCTCGGTTGAGATCATCAAATTTAACACGAGAAACTCTATGAGGACCACTCTCATTATTACAGATTTCAGATAAATGGGGACTGCAGCAAGCCAGGACTGCTCTGGGCACTACTGTCTCAAGGCCACATACCTGAAGTCCAATATCACAGAACTGGCCACTTTTCCTCAGGGTGTTTAATTTGGCAATAGAAGACTCAATGAAATTTTCATCTTCAAACCTTAAATATCCATGGGAAATCATTTTTCCTTATAAAATTGGCTACACTATACTGGTTGAGAAATGTACTTCTGGGATGTCTTAAATAATCCAAGACAAAGGAGTGTTAAAACTCAGCCCTTCATCGAGGTATGAAGACAGTTGGCTGAAGTGAAAGTGGAGGTATCTTTAGATCCAATGGTGATTGATTCCAAAACTTTTATCAGGCTTGGAAATGATGTAATGAAGTGCTTAAAAGCTACAGACATGAATTTCTTCTGTGGTAATCATGCATCACAATCTGGGACCTCTCTGAAGAGAGGGAAAATCTCAATTCTGGAGCTTTGATAGGAGCAGCAGGGAGCAGGCAGCCCCAGGCCCAACAGAAAGCGACTTGAGTCATCGGAGCGGGTAAGCCATAGAGTGGGAGGATGTGCAGTTGGTCCCGGAGGTTGCGAGGAGAGGGCGGGCGCCACCGCGTGTTCTTTGTTCGCGGGGACTCGCTCCTAGCTCTCGGGCACTACAGCAGGTGGAGCGGCTGGGCCCAGCAGTCCCCAGCCACTGACCTTCCCCTGCGTGTCCCAGAGACAGTGCCGCCGCCGCCACCTGCTTGCGCCTTCTACAATTTTCTGTATACAAGATTATGTTATCAGGAAACAGAGACAGGTTCACTTCTTCCCTTTCCAATTTGGATGCTTTATATCTTTTTCTTGCTGAATTGCTCCAGCTAGGACTTCCAGTTGCTATGTTGAATAGGAGTGGTGAGAGTGGGCGCCATTGTCTTGGCTCTGAACTCAGAGGGAAAGCTTTCAGACTTTCACTGTAGAACGTGATGTGAGCTGTGGGTTTGTCATATGTAGCCTTGTGCTGTGCTGAGCTATGTTCCTTCTAAACACAATTTGTGGAGAGTTTTTACCATGAAAAGATGCTACATTTTGTCAAATACTTTTTCTGAATCTATTGATATGATCGTGTGATTTTTATCTTTTATTCTGTTAATGTGAGATAACACATTGATTTGCACATGTTGGACCATCCTTGCATCTAGAAATGAATCTTACTTGATCATGGTGTATTATCTTCTTAATGTGCTGTTGAGTTTGGTTTGCTAGTATTATGTCAAGTATTTTTGCAGCGATATCTATCGGAGACCTTGGACTACAGTTTTCTTTCCTTGTAGTGTTCTTATCTAGCTTTGGTATCAGGGTAATGCTGGCCTCAAAAAATAATTTTGGGAGCGTTCCCTCTTCTTCAAATTTTTTTGAAGAGTTGGAAAAAAATGGGGTTAATCCTTTAAATGTTTTGTAAAATTTACCTGATCCTGGGTTTTTCTTTGTTGGAAGGTTTTTGATTTATTAATTCAATCTCCTTACTTGTTATTAATCTGTTCAAATTGTTTATTCCTTTCTAAATGTGCAATCTGCCATGATTCAGACTTGGTAGATTGTACATTTCTAGGAATGTATCTATTTCTTCTATGGCTAATTGTTAATCTTTTTTTAGGGATAGAAGGTTGAACCTCCTATTCCACAATTTTGGTCTATTATTCTTACTGAAAGTCTCAGTATGCTGAGACTTTCCCCCCAAAAAATCTGCAGAGAAAACAGAAACCTAAAACCACTCTGATAACCTATTTTCGATTCCCATCAGTGGGAATAAGATAAAGCCAGGGTGGTCCCATCTAACACCTAACACTGGCTGGGAATAGGCAACGGACCTCGTCTCCTTAGCACTGTGTGTGGGGGACAGGGAGGCACTCTGACAAGGGAGGGCAACCACAATCTCTAAGACGGAAGCTTTGGTTCAGTAGTAGCTTATTTCTTTACTTAGGAGATTTGTGACCTTGAGTAAACCAATTCACCTTTTGGCTTTAGTTTTCTCAACTGTAAAATAGGGGAATGCAATATCTACATTTTAAATTTCTCTGGATTTTAATGAGTATCAGCTCAGAGCTAATGTACTGAATTCATTGAATACTCGCCAAAACTTCATAGATACTTTTTCCTATGTTTACTCTTTGGTATCCCTAGTGACAGAATTAAAGAATTGTTACAAGGCAATAAAAAATACCTTTGGGTAACCCCAAACAAGAGGTTTTTATACTCTATTCCATGATAGTGGAAAAGGAATAAACTTCATAGTTCTGAGGGTAACAAGATGGTGCAGGAGAGTTAATTTGCCTCCTTTGATGCTTGGTGTTAAGTCCACCCTCCGCTGCTGAGTGCCTCAGACGCCCTCAGTGACCACAGTTTACAGATACACTGTGTTCTGATTTCTGTGTACCTGTGGTTTGGTATGAGAGTCTGAGAATGTTACCTTTTGGTGACCACATAACTTTCTGCCTTAGATGCTGACAACTGAGCAGTTAAAACAAGTGGAAACTTGGTGACTCGCTCTTTCTCATCTACACAGGTGTAAGGGAACGTTTGTGAACGATGAGCCATGCATTTGGGGGGCAGGGAGGAGATTCACAGGCATGTAGGGGAAGAGGAGAAGATAAAACAAAAAACATAGAGGAAATAAAAAGTGCCTTAGCTTGGTCCTACCGTATTGTACAATTCCTCTAGTCTGGAGATGGTGAGAAAACGGTGCATGCTTACTCCATTCTCTATGAGTAATTTCACAAAATCCACTCTGTCCAGAACTAGGGCATCCAACATGGCTTGTTCCAGAGACCCCACCTGCAAATCAAGTCATTGAGTTAGTCTGCCCCAGGCTCTAGAGATGCAGCTGTTTGGTGTTCATCTGAACAGTTTAAAAATGGATGCCTTTGACATCTGATAAACCTTCAGCACATCCAAGAACATGCTAGCAAGACTGTTCCAACTCTACTTTTGGGGCAGCTAAAAATTCTCCTGTGTTTTGGGGCCTATCTTTGCAGATAGAATTCAAGGATTTCTATTTGCTAAAGTTGTTTCCTCTGGAATCTCTCTTTCTCTGTCTCTCTCTCTGATCCTGAGAAGGTACAAAGATTCACAAGGCTTTTTCTCTCCCAACTCACTGACCAAACTTCTGCAACACCAGTGAAGTTCTAAAGTGGGTACTTTGCTGTCTTTGTTCTCATCTTCCTTAGGCTCAGAATTAGACCCTGGTTGGCTTGAGAAGAGAGACCCTAGTAAACAACAAAAAGGAAGCTGTTCTATTTTTTTTCTTCTCTTTTTTTTTAGTTAAGTGACACCATGATGCCTTTTTCTCACCCATTCCCACCTGAAGACACAGCAACCGTTTAGGTCCTTTGGCCTGTTTACTAGGGTTTTATTTAATTCCTTTTATAAAAATTTCCTAGGATCCAGACTCCTTGACAAATCTTTCCATATTAGCAAGGCACTAGTAACACTAAATGAGCAGAAACTCTCTGGGGAAAGGAAGGGATGCACATGACCTGGACAGTGATTCCAGGCACAGAAATCCAATTTCAGGCTGCTGGTTACCTCCTGGGGATACTGCCTACATCACCCAAAGTCCAATTTTCTGTTTTTATTTTTGGTAGTTAACTGAGGGAAACAAACCAAGAACAGTTATATAAAGCTTTGGTTCCCTCTGTGCTGCTCTTAGGGATGGGGAAGACCTGTGCTCAGCACCAGGACCAGATGGCGCCTGCCGGGGGAAGCCTGCTAGTTGTGCATCTGAGGTGCCATCCGACGCAGCCCAGCACGGGCACCACCGCTTGGGAGCAGCGACCTCAAAGACAACCAGAAACAAATTGCTAATTCCAACCCCTTCTTCATTTTCATTAATACAACTTTGTATTACACATATTTTTTAAAGACATTGAAAAGAAATGGCATCATTTGCTGCTGAAATTGCTGTCACAGGCCACTCGGAGAGATGGACATACTCGGAACGGCTCAGGTGTGCTTAGTCATGTGTTCCACCAGGTGGCAGTGATTTCCTAAACATTTCCATCCCAAAGCAAAGGCAGCATTGCTGACCTGCTCTCAGAGGCTTCTTTTGTTTTTTAAATGCTTTAAAAAAATTATATGTTATTGTTTATGCTATTCCAGCTGTCTCAATTTTCCTCCTTTCCCCCCCTTTACCAAGCTGCCCCTGTCCACTCCCTCCAGCAATCCCCACACCGTTGTCCATGTCCATGAGTCATGCATATAAGTTCTTTGGCTACTCCCTGTCCTATACTGCACTTTCCATCCCCATGACGGATCTGTAACTACCTATTTGTACTTCTTAATCCCTTTACCTTTTCCACCCATTGCCCTGACCCACCTCCCATCTGGCAACCATCAAAATGTTTTCTGTATCTATGATTCTGTTTCTGTTCTACTTGTTTATTTTGTTTATTAGATTCACTCATTGATAGATATGTATTTATTGCCATTTTACTGTTCGTATTTTTGCTCTTCTTCTTATTAAAGAAAACCCTTTACCATTTCACATAAACACCCTGGCCCACCGAGTGGGCTTTCCGGGGTGACAACATATACTCTACCGGCCACTGCTGCCCGTAAATGAAGATCTGGCTGCGAGCGATGTCGACTCTGTTCCATGCTAAGGCCAAGCTCAGCTGGTCTGGGGCAGAGGCATTGGCTCCTGTGGACAAGAAGGGGAAAAGCGTGGGACAGAGAAAACAATGAGGAGTTATTATACCGAGAAGGCCCACTGCATCCCTCTGGCATCGGCACCCCTCTGCTTGCAAAGCGGACTCAGTTGTACAGGAGGCTTCTCAGACTCGGCACTGCGGGCATGTGAGGCAGGGTAGCCCTTTATCGTGGGGGCGGCCCTGCAGCTGTGGGATATTTAGCAGCATCTTTGGACTCGACCCAATAGCACTTCCTTCCAAAGTCACGACAATTAAAAATGTCTACAGACATTGCTAAATTCCCCCAGAGGTAAAGGGAGATAAAATCAGCCATTAAAAACCATTGCTTGATAAAGGACACATGGACAAAACCGAGAGGGAGGGTGGAAGCAAGGGAGGGAGGTGGGTTTGGCTGAGGGAGGGGGAGTGGTCGGGAGAAAATGCAGACAACTGTAATTGAACAACAATAAAGTAATTTATGAAACAAAAATAAATAAATAAATAAATAAATAAATAAATAAATCCCCACTGCTTGAGAGTCTTAAAAAATTTAATATATTGCTATTCAATGTTATATTAGTTTCAGGTGTACAATATAGTGATTTGATGTTTTTATACCTTATGATGTGATCAGCCCACAAATTCTAGTAATCATCTGCGACCTTGCAAACTTATCACAATATTATTAACTACGTTACCCTTTATCTTTTTCACCCCTTCCCCCATCCTCACTCCTGGTAATCATCACTTTGGTTTCTGTTTCTATGAGTTTGTTTTTGTTTTGTTTTGTTTGTTCATTTGTTTTGTTTTGTTTTGTTGATTCCACATATAAGCAAAACCATTTGGTATTTGTTTGTCTCTGACTGACTTCTTTCACGTAGCGTAATACCCTCTCGGTCCATCCATGGCGTCACAAATGGCAAAATGTCATTCTTGTTATATTGCTGCATAATATTTCATCGTATATATGTAGCACATCTTCTTTATCTGTTCCTCTCTCGGTGAACGCCTGGGTTGCATCCATGTCTTGGCTATTGTAAGTAATGCTGCAATGAACATAGGGGTGCATATATCTTTTTGAATTAGTGTGGATTTTTTATTTTTTGTGATAAATACCCAGAAGTGGAATTGCTGGGATGTATGGTAGACCTCTTTTCAGTTTTTTTGAGGACTCTTCATGCCGCTTTCCATAATGGCCACACCAATGTACATTCC